>VXBW01008505.1:410354-490489 GCA_013400375.1 Thinocorus orbignyianus
AGAGAGAGAAAAAGTTGTCTTTACAAACTGTGTATGGTGAAATAAAATGATTGAACAATTGTATGAAAAATTACAGTTAACTTTGGGAAATTACTGACACGGACCTAACTTTAGAAAGCATGTTTGCAAAAGCCTTATAGGACTGCTAACCATGAAGGGCCCAGTATAATCCTTCAACAAATGGGTTAAAACCCACAGAAAGGCAAAATCTAGAGCTTAAAAATTCAACTCTCAGTTTCATCTTCTTCCTGGTAAGAGACTTAGAAACAACACTGTCTTGGTGTGAAAACATCTATGTGGGGCAAATGCATCTAGGTCATGCAGAAAACAGTATGTTGCCATAGCTATCATTAGTGTAATACACTTCACAGCAAGTCCTACTGTGAGCTAAATTCAGGCCCAGTGGGTGCTGCACTATTGACTTCAATGAAGCTGCACCTGCTTATGCCCTATCGAAATCGACCCTTGCGTGTACAATAAGAATAGTATTTCAATCACTGCCATTCACTGAGCACTATTTCAACAGCCTCTCAGTGTGAATTCCTCCTGTAAAATATCTGTCGCACGGTTGCTGGCTATTCCTTCCCACCTTGCTTGGCCTCCCCTCCATCATTCCTCAGAGCAGCCCTCCATCACATTACAAACTGCTTCTGGCAGTACTGATTCAGTCACTGGGGCAGACCAAAGTCACAACCAGTATGAGGGATGAGTGTCTCATGGCTTAGAAAGGCATTTGGCTGCTGACACAAAGTCTGGTCACTTTTAAGGAGTGCTAGGAGGCACACATTGTCATTTTTCCAGTGTACAGGCTAGTTCCTGCTTAGCTAAAGATTAATAAGAATTTCACAATCTTAATTTTGAGTAAAGAATGTGTTGCATATCTTTTTTTTTCTCTATATTTTTAAATTGCTGGACCTATTAAATGTCTTTCTGACTATGAACAATTAAATCACATTTAAAGTTGTCACCATCTGAGAACTACACTGTGAGTGTGACTAAGAGACTTTTCTCCAGCTACTATGTGAGATCATCCCACCACTTACCCATTTTTCTAATTGATGCCTGTAGCTGTGTTCCTGAACATTTCCTTCTTCCTGGTTGCTCTTTCCACCTTGTGTCTCTTAATGTCTTTTCAGTCCTGCTTCATCTTGCTCTGGATCTTATCTCTGGTTCCAAACAGATTTTCTCACATTGCCCTTCAAAAGCTTGTGGTACTTTGTTTCCTATTGTCTTAGTAGTACAAAGGAAAAGTAATATCTTTAGAAACAAGCTTTTATTTCATTCTGAGATTGGATTCCCTAATCTAATGGCAAAACATAAGTACTCTTAAGGGAAAAAATGCAGAGTCTCCTTTTTTGTTGTGGGCGCGGAGTGACTGACTTCACTCATAAGAGAGAAGTAATGAAATATTTATTAAGGTGAAACAGAAATTTAACAAAATTAATAGTGAATGCAACAGTGTTTTACGAGGTTGGATGCCAAGGTGCACTTGTGTATTTACTGCACAGAGGACAGGGTCAGACAAACTGACAGGGAGACCCTCCCGTTGAGTCACGAGGTTCAGAAAGGACCCCCTTGCTAAACTAAAAACTCCTTCTCAGAGAGGAGTCTGAGTGCGGCTGGATCCAATCCTAGTCCCAGACTTGATCAATGGTTTATGTCTAAAGGATTATATATGCGCAATCAATCCTTTATGTTACTTAGCTAAGATTTCAAAGCTTCAGCATGCTATTAGTCACTTACTGAGAATCTGTTGCAGTAAGGAATCTCTCAACCTCGAGGAGTAGAACCTTAAGCGAGCGTCCTCACAAAAGGGGAGATCCTGGCGTGCAGCCCGCTGCCGTACTGGAGAGCTCAAAGGGCTCTTGGGCTGTCCACTATTTATACCGTAAGATAATTGAGCTATAGTCATACTTTCATGTGAACAAAGTATCTAGGTCCCCACTCCCCACAATGTTTTGGCTGTGTTACCAGCCATCCCCCAAAGTCCAGGTGCAGCTTATTGCAACCAGTGTTGCCATGGCCAAGGCCTGAGCAGAAGGGGGAAGAAGGGGTTGGGGGAGAAACAAGGAGAGCACACCGCCACATTTTTACAGAAGGAGAAAGCTGGAAGGTGTGGAAAGTTCCACTACTTCCTGGTGGGCATAAGATACCCACAAAGGGGTATGGTGCATGAACATGGGAACGTTGGGGGGTTGCACTAGATGGACCTCTCTGGAGGTCCCTTCTAACCCCATATCATTCTGTGATTCTGTGAATATGCCCATAGAAATGCACACGCGTTGACTGTCACCATGACATAACACAGTAAATACTTCATTCCTCTCTTCTGGGAGATGAGGAAGACTTCATCTCACTATAAATTGATTCACCCTGCAACATGACACAGTTGTGGTAACATCTTCCAAATGTGTGGAATCCAGTCTGGCATATGAGAGGTGAGCAGAAGAACGGGAGAGAGCAGCTGAGTTCCAGCCTGCGTGCAACCTTCTGGATGAGACTGTTCAAAAGGTAGGAAAAGGATAATTTTTGTTTGAGGGGGACTCTGAACTTTGCTTTTCTACTTCCCAGGCAAATGCCATAGCTGGCAGACTGTCATGGAGAAGACATGAATCTTGTTTCCTTCCATGCTACATGCTTTTTAAAAGGTAGGCATAAGGTAGTCTCCTGGACTCACATGATCTCTCTGTAGGAACCTGGCTGCTCTGAATGGTCTGACCAAGTGTCAGAAGCAGGATTTGAAAGCTTGAAAAGTATCAAAAAATTAAGCCTAGTAACATACAGTGTTCCCATGACTAAGTCACTGGCTGATTTGTGTTACGGAGTCATATTTTTAAAATAGCATAGAGATGTAAATGCATGTGATTACTGTGTGACTTTAAAAACACCACTTCTCTGTATTCAGAAAGCAAGGAAAACTTAATTCTTAAGCATGCATATTTACAAATTACTTCTTTTAAAAATAATTTTAAGAAGCTTCTTATGCTTTTTGGAAAGGTTTTTAGAATTCTTGTGCCAGAGCTCAGTTCCCTTTCTGGAAGCTGCACATGTTCTCCATTATCTACTAACTTCTGAAAACAAGTTTTCAACTAAGTGAAATAGGGCATGCCCTACAGCATTTGTGGTACAACATGTGAGGAATGAATATGATGACCTCAAGACTTTCAACTCTGAAGCCTCCTTGGAGTGACATACCTCACTTACGTCTTTTTGAGGAGCATTTTGTTTTCAGAGAGCTGAAATCTGCAAAATGGAAAAGTGTTTGAAGAAAAGCCTGAGCCAGTGCTTGGCAGTAGTTTAGTTGCTGACAGTCAGGTAAAGTTCTATAAAAATCGTACATTGAAGGTTATCAGTTTAAGACTGATTGTCAGAGTCTGTCATCATGGTATGATGTCACAGTAATTCTCAGTCTTACCTTGAATTTACTTTTCCTGAACATTTTATTTCTTACAACAGAATATTGCTGCATTACAATTTATGGGAGGAAAACCATAATACAGTGGATTGCCTCCTTGTGAGGCTATAACCTTAAAAGATATGTAACTAAAAGCTGTAGGATCTTTCAGATATGATTACTTGGTATATTTCTGACAGTTCTAATGCAACTCAGTAAGCATTCTGAATTTCTAATATTCAGGGATACGATTATTTATATTTTAAGCTGATTTTTCTCTGTATGGTCACCTTGGCAACATAGAGGGATGGAAGTAACACATAAAAAGACTCCACTTCTCAATAAATGTTTATCATACGATTGGTAGCATTTATAACAGTACGATACTTTGTTAAATCCAGACTGGGTAATACTGTTTAACTTAGCTACAAAAGTACAAAGCATCACACTGAATATTACTTCTTATAAGAGTAATAAGAGCAACAGAACAACAGAAGCATAAAAAAATTATATTGAGAGCAAAAAGATAACATATATTTCCATCCTGTAGAAGTTTTAAAATCCAAACCGAAGTTATCTACTAGGTATTATGGGTCAAATTTTTTCAGTCTTGGAATACGACTTTTATTTTCAGTACTATGACTTTTCTCACTTAAAAATAAGAAATGACTAATGATAGTCTGGAAACTATTAACTGAAAAAAGAACAGTTTAAAAGTGTTTGATCCTCCTTTGATGAAGTGTGAACACTAGACTTCTTTCCTGGAGGTGTAATTGTGATTCTCCTCTGAAGGAAGAGAAGGGGGAAAGCAAAGAAGTGGGGAGGGGGATGATTCTCCGTTACTTTGTTTAAGAGAAACTGTTTCTGGTGATCAATTTATTAAACTATTAGTAAATGTTACATTTCAAGTTTCCTTTTTACATTAATGTTGTCAATACTATATAATCTCTGCCAAAACTGTCAGTCATTCTGTGGATCTTAGAGTTCTTCAATGCATCTACATTTTCCTTTAAAAAAAACCCCGCAGCACAAATAAATACAAAAAACCAAAGTATTTTTTAAAACATGAAAGAAAAACATGATAATTAAAAAAGTCAACAATCAGAAAGTATACTTGCAAAGATATATATTTCTCACTTGTGGAATATGAAAGTAAACTGAAAAGAACGTGAAAGTCAACCTTGTCTTCCACCAGTATAAATTAAGAACATCCCAAAGAGTGAACTGAAACAAAGTCAGTGAAACAAAGGCTCTGTAAGTTTTGCTGTAGATGCAGCTGTTATATCAGTATGCAAAAGTTCTAGAAGCAACCTGGACCCCAAAGTTGCTGCATGAGAAGATCGGTCTAACCTGGTATGGTATCAGGTGTGAGCTGGTAATCATTCAGCTGTATAGGTCCAGGTCAGGCTTGGACACGTAACTGTATTTCACTTGAAGCAAGCAGAACACATGATCTTCTTTGTATCGTAAACCAGCTTTTCCCATGATGTGAGAAAAAACACCACAGCCAGAAGGTAAAGAGATGAGGTGGTGAGGAGGTCTAGTGTACATACAGTCTGCTAATACAAGGTTATTCTGGAAAATAAGCAAACAAATGAACAAAAAAACCCTCCAAAGTTGTACCTTCAGAGTCAGTTTATACTGGCTACAAGTTTCACATCGTGCAGCTATAATTCTTTGGTTCAGTCCTAGGGTTGGTGTTAGCATACATATGATCAAAATATAGTCTCTCAGTCTAATCCTAAAAGGTTGGTATTCTGTATAAAAAAGACATGGGAAAAAGAGAATCACGACAGACAAGGGGAAGTGACTTGCTTAGACTACACAACAGATTAATCATGAGTTAAGTAATATAACACATCTCCTGCTTTCTGAGTTTGTGACTCATTAGCTGTTGCATGCAGTACAATACAATAGATCAGTTCTGGAAGAATTTTACTCCCCCTTACTCAATCTGTTCTACATTTCAATACGTGGAGATATGGACCATCAGAATACAAAATAATTGAGCCAACTCCACATCACCTCAAGATTCTCCTATTCTGTTAAAATCTAGTCCTACATTTGCAGTACCATTTTTGGCTGCTTTAAAATGCAAGGACTTTTATTTTACAAAACTTACATTCTCTTACCAGTCTTAGCAATTTTGATGGTGAGTGACTGACAAAGATGTTAAACCTTACTGTTGTGCAATAATTCTTTCTTTTGCTATGTCATAGACCAGTTCATGAAGAATGCATCCTTTCTGATAGCATTTTGGATATCAAATCTGAAAGTTAAAGTTCACTCTCTGTATGAAAGGTAGATCTGAGGTATCCTTGTGCTGAATTTCATTACCAGTTCTGGAACAATATTCTATGGCAAAGCAACTTTTTGTAAATTACAGATAAAGAACCTGGGAATCATTGTTTCCAGTGGAGCTGACTATACAAGTTCCACAGACAATTGCAAAGTTTCAAACTTACAGAATCTGCACTTGGCCTGGAGAGTTCTGTTGGGTTAATATATTAATGCTGTTATCTCTTGACATGGAAATCTTGCATATATTTTATACATACAGACACACATATATACATGTACACACACAAACACATATTACACACATTATGTATATAATTTTGGATTGATTACCTGCTGGATCTTTTTGAGGATACAGAAGAAAATCCAATTATTTTCTCTCTGTATACATACCAGACATACTATTTTAATTTTAATCATGTGGACTCTGAAGTGAAATGTGCTTCTAGGTTTACCCTAGGCTCTCCCTGGTGACAAATAATATAAGCTCCCAAATGTGTTTTGACCCTCATAGGCTAAAGGCCAAACCTTCAAAGAAGGACTTCTAAAAATCTTCCAAAAGAAGCGTTTACCACAGTGCCATAACTCATAGTTCAGGTCTGTGTGAACACCTCTGACAGCAGATGACAGCTAAACAAAAACAGAATAAGAAAAAGATCCCTGTAAAAGATCCTTTTACACTACTCTTTTAAGAAAAATAAAGGAAATGCCCTAAAATAACTTCCCTCAAACAATCAGATCAAGTTAATCAGAATCAGTTTACAAATTCAATCTTTGATTCAGCTTGCTCCCCTTCCCACTAAAAAGCGATCTCAGGGCACAGGAATCAGTGGTGCTTCTACTTGTGAAGCTTGGTAACAGCGGAGAAGTTATAAGTCCAGTTACACAATGTGTTTTTCAGACACCTCCATGGACTAACCATACAAAGGGGCAGAACTGACGGCAGATGTGCAAGTACTGACTGTTCCTAAAGATTCTGCCTCTGAATTAACTGCAAGTTAATGTCATTCTGTAGCACTGTCAGGTGAATGGAGCAAACTACTCTTATTCACTAATTTTATTCTAATGGTGCCTGGGAGTGAGAAGTCTAACTATGACAAGGTGCTAACAATTCATATTAAGGGAACCCTCAAGAATTTACAGTCTAAAGAGAAGCAAGTGTCTGGAACGGACATTGAAAACCATCTTGTCCAGCCAATTTCTCCCAAAAGGGTTGGGCACCAGCAACTTATAACCTCTCTCAGCAAACGTTAAGCTAGAAAAGGGAATTCCCATTATGCAACTGAAGAAAAGCTGAAGTCACAAAAAGGTGACTTGCCTAATTCTGGACTTCTGAGTTTAATGTCTCAGACACAAAACAATTTTTTTTTTTTTATTTTTTTTTTTTTTGTCGTTTGCTGACAAACCTGCTCCATCAAACAAAAATCAACATGGTCTAACTGTGCTTGGTTAGCACTTCCATGAGTTTTTAGAAAGAAAAAGGCATTCAGGAATAAACAATCAGTCTTTTTATACTTTTTGGAAAGAGGAGGAAGAGATGCATTAACATGTAGGCAACGATTTCTCATTCTCATATTAATCCAAAATTGGATCAGCATCATCTGGAAGTTCTTTTGGTTCTGACTGATAAGTACCTAATGGTCTCAAGGCCTAGGTCATCCTCTTGTGCTGGTAAAATTGAGTTTGACAGAGAGACATCTTGCAGGAACAGATTTTTGTACGGAATTGGATAATTCCTACTGTCAGTTAGTATTGCTTTTCTCATAGTGCTTAGTATTTAGTGCCAGAAAGAGATGTATGATTAAAACAATTAGTGAATTTTAAGCTTGTTAAGCCTTAAGAACTGGTAAATAACATTTATATTTTATGTTTAAACCTGTTTGAGTTATTTTCCAATAATGTAGAAAAAAAAAACTTTCAAAAAGTTTTTCCTATGATCTTAGTAGCCAAAGCAAATTTAAGCCAAATTTCTGTAGATTCCATGGAGAAATTCACACAATCTGTAAGCACATTAAACTCTTGGTTTAGTTCCGATTTAATAGCACAATGAAGTATATTCATTTTCACCTTGTTTTAATGCTGACTTCAGCAATCCTTTTGTAGAACATTTTTTGGATGGTGAAAAGAGGATAATACTCTGGAGAGGAAACAGTGGAATTTTGTAGCTTCATTTAATATTGCACAGTTGCCTGTAAAATTGTCTTCTATCTTCATTGCAATTTTCTTCAGAAATGAAAGCCTAATTCGTAACTATGCACCCCAGATCCGTCATGTCCACAGTTTAAGGATACAGACCCTTTTCAGGCTGGCACAAACTTCAGCCCATTAGAAAGGTCAGTTTTTGTAAGAGTAATTTTTAGTTTTTGCCTGTTGCATTTGCCAGAATTAATCAAGAGAAAGCTGTGAAAACTACTTGGTCATTCTAAAATGGCAAAATCCTCTTTATGGGAGTGGGAACGAGTTTATGTCCTGCTGTGGAAGTTCAGCCCACGACCTTCTGTGCCGGAACAGAGTGCTGCCACCTGAGACCATCATAAAAGCAAGCTCCTAAAGACAAGACTTCTGTTTGCTGCATAAACAGACCCTGAATATGCCATGTGCTAACAGGTCATTAAGGGATTATTTGGTAAAGAGGGGATTTGCATGCAGCCGAATGAAGTGAGTACCCTGTTCATTGCCTGCATCTATTAAAATGCACTTTTGTGCCACCATCTATGTCAATTTTCTGAAAGTAAGGACTTCTTGTGTTTAACAGCTACTGTTTTATTTTTCAAAATGCAACCAGGAAATGTAAACAGAATCCAAGGCTTACTGCTAAGCTGTAGCCTTTAGTTTATTGGCTGAGGAATCAATCCTGAAGGATGCTGAACCTTCTGGCGTTGATCCAGACCAGCACTTCAGCACATGTCAGCTTTAACACAAGGGGCCTAGTTGTATGATTAGAGTTAAGCATGTGTTTATGTGTTTCCCTGGCCTTCAGCCAGGGTGCTCAGCACTTTGCAGGATTATGTCTTCAAAAAGATGTGGTAGTACCTGAACTTCAAAGTGTAGCATGACCTATTGCTCTTAAATCACTTTGCACACATGCTGGATAGTAATACAGACTAGCCAGTTCAGGCCAAATCCTCTTCACACCTTCCTTTGTCTCATGTGTTCAAAAGAAAAAAAACATTATTAGAAATACTGTGGTGTTTTCTGCCCATATTCCGCTTCTTGCCTCCTATCAGATATCATTCAGAATAAAAATGTGGTGATCAGGTTAAACCCCACTGGTTTCTCTGCAGTCTTTACAGTGAAATCTCCAGGTGTGACCACAGACCCAGCTTACCCTGAAGTGTGACTGCTCCTACACTGAACATTACTTTGAATGTTAAGAGTTCAGGTTTGTAGGGCATTTTGAATTTTTGGCTAGATCAGTGGAATAGCACCACTATAAGTTTTATTACTGAGTATAAGAGGTACTCTCAGGTTTAGCAGGAAGGGTAAGCCCTAACTTCTGGAAACAAAATGACATGGTTTAAGGTCAATACTGATAATTTTGCAGTGATTAGGTGTGGGAACACATCCCATAAAGCAACAAATTTTCATTTTGAGATAGTACTTTTCAAGACCAAATTATCTAGTTGAACTTTCATTTCAACATGTTCAAGACACTGTAGTCTTGAATAGTGATAGGGAGTGGTAGCTACCTGGCCTGAATATAGGCATTGGTTTAGTCTCTTAAGCCTGACTGAAGTTTTAGATTTACCCAGTCCACTATATTAAGAAACGCAGTTGTCATGGACTGCCTCCATTTCTGCTTTCCTTGTGAAGGTATTCCTAAACCCAAGACTAATATTACATTCACCAGATAAATTAACTTGGGAAAATAAAAATGGTAAGGATGGCATTTCCAGACATAGACATCCATTTCTTAATACATATTGCCACCTGGGGAAACCTAAGGATGCAGTATTTACACTGAAATCTAACATCTTAACTCTAAAATTCACAGTAGTTTCTAAAGTTTGTTAAACATTATTTTCAAGCCATTCTTGATACATATTATAGTTGGTTTTCACAATACCTTGACAGTTACTTTTTCATAGAAATGATACATTTTTGAGCTTAATGAAGGTATCATTATCATTATTATATTATCCTGGACAGCAGGTAAGTTAGCTAAGCTAATTGGAAGAAAAACATTGTACACGTTTTTGCTATTTATTTAGTAATTTTTTGCAGGTACAATTGTGTTTATAAAAAATGAGACAAATTCATCTCTGTTAGTCATATGGAAATATTTAAGTACTTCTAAAATAGAAATCTTTATTTTAAGAAAATATTCCAACACTCTTGAAGGAGTTTGAGCAAGTTGCTGTGTAAATTGCTGTGAGATCCTAATGCCAGAAAAAGCTTCTGAAAATTAAAGAGCTGCTGACACCTCATGGCAAACTTTAAAAACCATCCTCAGCAAACACAACACTACTTCTGTTCTATTTGTCTTGTTTTCTTTACAGTAAAGGGAATTTGCTTGAAAATATTATCTTTGTTTACTAAGTCCACATTTTGAAGTAGCAGTTGGGTCAAAATAAATTTGATAATAGTGGTAAAGAAACCATTTCAGTTTAGGTAAGCAAAAAATAGCAGAAGTAAATGAACTCTCAAGAAGGAAATGTTTGTCTTCCAAGGGTTTCCAGGATGCAAGAGTTGAAAAGAAATATTGAGACAAAACTGTTTTCATGCATCAATTAGTCTATCTAAGTCATTAATAGAGAGGTCCTGCTAGTACAATACATACTTATATTCCTTTCTGTATTATAATCCTCTCATTTGGGAGTTATTATCTCAGCTGTTTCAAATTACACAAAGCTGACATTCCATGTAAAAAGTTGTCAGCAAGTTACACTTTTTAATGGCTCAAAGCTGCTGAAAAGTTTTAAAGTTTTAGAATGCAAACCAGAAAGGTATTTTTGCAATGCTTCTGATGTTTTCTCTCCTCCTCCAGCACACCTTATTTTTTGTTCTGTGAAGTATCTTGTGTTTGCTCAGATGATGTTTCCTGACAGACACACCTTTCAACCTGCCAAGGGCAAAATATGTCCTGGAATATAAGACAAAAATCCAAAAGAGAAAAGAAATTAAGTCCCAAAGCAGGAATTTAAAATGCCGGAAAATTCGTTCTTCCACTGCAAATAGCAGCTGAGTATAAAAATGTGCTGTTTTTCAAAACAAAGCCTTTGAGATTAAGTCTGGGTTTGTGGAATAAGTTTGGAAATTAATTACTAATTTTCTTCAATAATGCATACCTGAAAAGGCAGCAGATAGCCCTGTGGTTGTCTGGGATTTCTACACAGGGGAAGGCACTATGGTCAGATAGATCTGCAATCACTGTAAGAAATGCATTATATGTACCATCTACCCAATATCTGTTTTACCCTTTACCATTGGTATAACTACAGGTATAAACTGTTTAAGGTAACTATAGGGCGTTTATTCCCTCCCATAAAATTCTGTTAACATCTACTTATGCAGTGCTTTTCCCTAAGACTTCTGATTATTTTGAATGGATTCTACCTACAAAATGCAGATAAAATACACAGAACATGTGTGTCAGATAAAATCCTACTTTAAGGAGATAACTGAATACTGTCAGTAAAAGGTTTAAGCAGAATGCTGTGTAAATTGCTTAATGTAAATTTGTGTAGCATTTCCTGGTGTAATGTATTAGCTTGTTGCATCAGCAAAAGCTTCCAAAAATTGAAGAGCTGCTAAGTTCAGGTGAGCTTCAAACAAATCAGTCTTAATTGTTCATTGTATCTAAGGGTAATGTATCTAGCACCTGTAGAACACAGTTTGTGTTTACTGCACACAAATCCAGCTCAGGATTTATTTAGGAGAAGTTCAGGAGCCATTAACACACTCCCTGACCATGCAATGTGGTGACAGTTTAGCAGCTGTGTATTCCTCTTTTTTAGGACTGATCTTGGGTTATACTTGTAACCTATTACAACTTACTTGTAACAATATCATTATTAGTATTGTAATTATTATTTTATGTACCATAATTTCTGGGCATGTTGGTCATGAGTAAGCATCACATTGTTGTAGGCGTTGTATCCACAAACAAAATATCATTTCTTCTTCTGAGAGTGTTTCAAGACTGCAGAGTTTTGATGTACGCTCCATTGGCCAGTGTAGACCAGCATAAACTTGATAAGCAATGAGGCCAGCTTCTCATGCCCAGATCTTTTTACTAGAATATCAAGGCAGTAAGCAACATGGACCACCTGTGCGAACGCAGGCTTCCAAAGGACAGCACTTCCTGGCAGCGTGACACTGATAACTTCTATTGACAGAGCACAAGGTCTTTTAAATGAAATGGGTTTACCTTCTTTTAATAGATTTCAAGAATTTTGCTATCTCTATATTCTATAAAGGCAAATACCAGCTCCAAAAATATGGTTGCACCTCTCCTAGGGTCTACACTTCACAGTGCACTACTGTTGTCACTATTAATTTCTGTTCTGCAAACTTCCATCAGCACTCCTTTTCAGGAGACAACTTAAGCTCATATATTATATTAGGCTCAGTTTAGACACATGCTGAGCTTCCTTGTCTAAGCAGTACACTTTCTGTGGATCAGGACCTAAGCCTGGTTGATTTTCCCTCCTCTGCATACGTATCAGGGTAAGATGCAAGAGCAGGGGGACAGACTCAACCCTCTCTTTCTTTTTAATAAAAAATAGTTTTGAACTCCTGTAATTTTTGAAGGTTTATACTTACCCTGACAAATACTTCGTTTCATCAGAAGCAGCAACTAGAAGAACAGAAGGTCATTTATAACTACAGGATCTACCTAGTTACAATGATAAAAAGTTACGGAGTGATCTACAGTAGTCCTCGTCACTGAACAAGGAGAACATACTAAGGTTCCTCTCCTGGCATCACACAGCTATCACCAAGTCCCCTCTGCAATTAGAACACACTTACACCATGCTAAGAGACAGCCATGGCAAGGACCCACCTGTATTATAGCAGTTCTATGGACTTTGATTCACATCTCCACTGCACCGAGTTTTCTATTTTTTCTACCTGTTATTCTGTTATTCTGGACTAGTACATTAGAACGTTAGGCCCTGAAGTCTTTGCTTTCATGATTAAACCTAGTTTAGCATGTTGGAGATCTCCATCTTTTTCCAGTAATTTAAGAGGAGTAATGAACAAGTTAGACCTTTCACAAGTCACACAGAGACCAGTCTGTTCAGGGGGATTACTTGTCAAAGTTGCAGAATTTGGTTGAGACTTGAAGAGTCAGCTCAATTTTACAAGATTAGAATATTTTCATTTTATTACCTGGAAGACTGCTAGTGGAAACCATTTATTTCCTTAGTCCTTATTGTGTATTTTACCATGGAAAGGCTCATTTGCTCCAGAACAGTTCAGCTTTGCATGCCTCTAGCTGACAAAATCAAATTGACTTGTTCCTTTCCTACTAGTTAGCTTTAGGAGCTGTTTCTGTTGAATGAAATCAGATGCAAAAGTTCTTGCCTTTTGGATGTATGTTTAAACTTTGGAGCATCCAATGTTTCGCAGAACTACTGTGCAAGTCTTGGACCTCTAAGGTTTTCAAAGTTTTTGATTTTTTTTTTCTTCTCCACATTAAAGATATCTCTATTTAAATTTACCATACCCCTCACTGACTCCAAGATTTTCTTCCCATATTCAGGAATGCTTGCTCAACTAACACAAGAGTTGATCTTTGTTTTTAGATTTCATAGAGAATTACAACTTAGACCTTAGAATCACTGCATTTTGCCTTTGATATAAGTTTCTATAATTTCTGGATTAATATAAAATATCTAGGTCAATTGGTGATCCTTATATAAATTATATGTGTAGCTATAATTTAAATAATCAAACTCCTACCTAATTTCCTCCAGGTGTGAATATGAGAAGCTATGCCATGTGGAAAAGACCCCTTTGCATAGATTGCAATCTCAGAAGAGCAGATGACCTGATTAGCAGGAAAGTCCCAGCGTTTTTACATTCACGTACGCTGTGGTATGTCCTCAAGGGTGTTTTTCAACTGCACTGTATTTCCCAGCTCCAGTAGCTTTCTAGCCTGTCATCACAAGCTATGGAATTTCCTTGTCTTTATTCTTACTTTTCCTTTTTAAAAACTACGCTACCTGTATTAAACTTTGCAGAGCTTCACTATCTTTGGAAGGAAGGTGAAGTAACCACAGCTTTTCAGTGCAAGGATAGTAATTTTCTACTGTTTGTGTACCATAAAATGCATTTACAGTAGAGTTTAAGCTATGCTTGAAATGTGTTAGGTGAATGTGCTTGCCATCTCCTGTTGCTTTCACCATATTGATGCAATTGCCAGACACTATTAATCCTGGTACTAGGAAGTCAGAGGTAAACCAATGCTTAAACTTTCCAGTAACTGCTACAAGTTATTGTTTCAAGTATACTTCACCTTGCAATCTGCATATTAGAGCACTACTTGTCTCCTCTGTGTGGTGGTGGACAAAAATATGTGAAGCAACAGATTTATTATTAGCAGAAAATTTGTGTTGTGTGTGCATTAGAGACTATCAAACCCTTCTTTTCAGACCATTTAATTTTCTTTACATGAATTCTGACTACAAAATAGAAAAAAGAGTGCAAAATTCCTCCACATTGTTATGAAAGTTTTGCAAGAATATATTGTAATGTTGTCCATATCTCTTAAGTATTTTTTCCTAAGCTCCACATAAGATTACTTATCATTAATAATTTAGGTAGCTGTTGAAAATACTGGTAGAAGATGAATTCTTGATGTTATTGTAAAATATCCAACTTAACTGCAAAGGTTTCATTATGTGCAAAATAGATAGAATGAGTTACCACATTGTCGAACCTAAACTGCTTATTTTCATATTACTGAACTCCCATAGACAAATAAATTCTGATAGAGATTCAGGCAAAAAAACCACTATTTCCAAGAACTCTTCTTTAATTAATCCACAGATCACACACACTCTGAAAATACTTTAAATGTAAATACTGAGTACTTAGTTAAATAGATAGCAGTCAGACAGCACAGGGGCTAGCTGATAATAATTTCTGGTAGTATGGAACTTCTAACAGCCATCTTTCTGCAACGTGTTTCAGTTTTAAGTCTCCAGAGGCCCTATTACAAAGTCAAAATTAATAAAAAGAAAATAAAGGAAGCTATAATGTTGTTTAAAAAAACATGTGAAATTTAACACAAAAGCTGTTAAAATAACATTACTGTCCGACATAAACCTAAAAATACAAGGGAATTCCGAATTAGGGCAGATGCAATAACCTTAACGCAACCCCGTTGTGCCTACCAATTGCATACATATGGTATGTAAACTAACCCGCTGTTCTGAGACCCTCTGCTGAAGGACCATATGTGCTGCAATTGGTAGGCGCAGAAGAGCTGTGTGAAGGGTGCTCTGTGACTGCTTATACTAAGTTTCTTCTTGGTCTTCTTGGGTCACATTCACACCTTCATTACACCATAACCTGTTTGCTTCCACATTTCTGGTTTCCCCCTGGCTTTCCATTTAGTCCGCTAATTTTAGTGTCGTTTGGTTTGAACATAAAAATCTTGACAGTAAGATTTTCCTGCTGAAGACTACTTGCCAAAATAATCACATTAGCGAAAGTTCCTATCTCTTAATTCTAAGAAGTTTCACCTAGATAACTTTCTAATATCCTCTGAAATGAGATCTAATGGCTTATATCTTCTTGTTTTGATCCTGACACCTTAGTGACAGACACTTTCATCCAGACTCAGAGATGTTTTTGCGGCTCCTTCAAACTGTTCTATAAATCTGAAAAAAAAATAATTCCATTTGTTCTACCAGAGTTAGCAACAAGAGGGCTTATGACACATTTGAGTTGTGGTATTTCACCACATTGTACTTTTGTACTTTTCACCACTTTGACTATTTTCTAGGTAACTCAATGCAGATTAACATCACCCAATTTCCTGTAAGCAGCAACATAAACCAAGATGTATCTTTTACTCCATTAAATATTAAAACTTATCATTTAATATTAAAGAGGCTCTATGCCTTTTCCCACCCTAATCTATACCACTTTTGAATGTCTTTTGAAAAGAATTTAATAGGGCTAATGTAATACCCTGGAAAGAAAAGGACACTACAGATGCCTACAAGCTCTAACCAGTGTAGTAAATATATGCAGGTAAAGTGTAGCATAAAACACAGAAAACTTTTAGTAATTAATAAATAATATACGTGATGTGTGCTCAGGACAGAACATACACAAAATACAATACAAGTGAACTGAGGCACAGCAGACAGTAGAACCTTAAGAATCCAAGGTATTTAAACATTTTTGTGCTTTTGTGGTTATATTATTGTGTGTAAAAATCATTAAAAGAAATAAAATGAGCAATAAATATTGCTCTATCTAGTTTCCAAAATCCTTCACTGAGTTTCGAGTGCGTATTTCAGCACTCACTGCAGGGTGGGGATCGTACAGAGGTGGTTTTGTTTTTCTGTAGTCTTAGGACTTTCCTGGTGCCAGATCAGCTGGGGTGGCAACTGAAGCAGCCTCAGGCACTTTGCTTTAGGCTGCTCTACTTTAAGACAATTACCCATGGCCTCTAGGGGCCAATTTAGGAGTAAGGTGTCAGGTAGAAATATGAGTCTTGTAGCCTCCCATCATGGGCTGGTGCAGACCTCTTGCAGTGGTTCCACATGAGGGAAGGTGTCCTTTTCCTTGGTGGAATCTTCATGTGACTGAAGTTGCCACTGTTGAGCAGTCCCGCAAGCACAGCCTACAACAGAGTACTGGAGTTCATCTACCATGCAACTTGGACAATTCAGCAATCAAAATCAAAAAATGTAATTGTATAAAACCACTGGATTTTTCAGGAAGGGGGAAGGATGCGGGCTATGTTCTGTCTCTTTCAGATTGGATTTCATAGTTCTTTTTAGTTTGGGGAAAAGTTTTAGGGTGGTAGGACTTACCAATCTCAAGCTACTATATTTATGCATCTAAATGGATCTTGCACAGTATTCCAAAAAAGTTAAAGACAAGCAGGGCTCACGGTGACCTTCTGCAATAAGAAACTGCAAGCATGATGTTACATTATTTTAGAATCCTGCAGACTCTCTCTTCACTCCAGTGATTCCCCTCTTTTGCTGCCATTGTTCCATATGGGCTACAAAGCAAAAAAGGGTCTCTCAGATTTCCAGGTCAGTGTTTATTAAAAGCTGAGTAGATGAAGTTAAAGTCAGAACTATGACTAGAAATAAGTAACTGGAGCACTGAAACAATTACTAATTTTATGTTTCTGTGAGTACTTACCATCAACATTTATAGTTGTCTCACCATTATTGGGTTGTGTTGAACCTGAGATACGAATCATTGCACAGACATGACCATCTAAAAAGCTTAGGTTCACTTTTCTTGTTAGATAAAAAAGAATGAAGGATTCCTGGCCATGTACAAGCTGCTAGGATACCATCAACATAATGTTGAATTGAGGCAGGCCCTAAGAGAAGGAATGGTTTCAAAGAATGTGATATCCTTCAGGAAATGTCTGGTTCTTACCCAGGTTAACCCTAAAGTAACCTTGAAACAAATTTATATTCTTTTAATCATACTTTTCTACTTACCTGACTACTTTTGAAAGCCTGAAGTAGGCTATATAAGCAAAGAATTCTTTTTAGATTTTGGAATCTACCTCACACAGGATAAGACTGGAGGGATTTTAGTATTGTATATAACATTATACAGGTAACTCTTTACATCCGGGAGTATTAACCTTAGGTTCTTTGCAATTTGAGGTATGAAGATATGATAATCATGGATTTGTTTCTTCATTTCTTAAGACATACCCATATCTGATGATAAAGTGTTGTAGATGGTAACTTGACAGGCACTGTGCTAGACAAGATGCGCTTTTTAGTCAACTTCCTCCTTATTTTCAAACGTTTCTTCTTTCACTCTTGTGGCCTATAGCTGTACAAGTGGATAAGTGGCTCTTTCAGATCTGATGCCAACATCAGTCTGCAATTTGGCAGATGGTGCCATGAGGCGAGGCAGTTAGTTGGCAAGCCCCCCACCCCCTGCCCTGCAACCAATTTAGTTTCTTATATTGGCATGGATCCTGCCATCCTGAGCCAGCGCCCAAACTAGGCCTTCTAGCGTGTGACTCAATATGCTACTGCTTAGCCTTAGGACAGCTAATGATGTATTCTTTCAAAATTGATGTGAATTAATTAGGCACTGTGGGCAGGGTCTGAAGGGGAGAAAGTGCATGGTCTTACTCAGTAAAGCAAAGCAGAAATTTATTTCCTGGTAAAAAGATACGCCCTCCCCTTCTGCCGGTGGCTAAGCGCTGCCCTTTATTTACTCCTACACTACCTTTCTGTTGAGCAAGAGCAGGTTTGATCTGCTGGGTACTCATTTGTTTTGTTAATTGGCACCAACTTTCAGGATTTTTATTTTTTTTTCTGGAAGATACAGATCTTCTTGGCAATTGAGCACCCCAAGAAAAGGAGGAAGTGGAAAGCCTGGTGCTGTAGAATTGCAATTAGCTTTAACTGGAGAAACAGAAGCTGGAGTTGAGACAAGCTTACTGGCTGAGTTATGGGGAAACTTCATCGGGAAGTGTCGCTGTGTCAGTGGGGAAGTACTGTAGCTATGGATACTGGGGATTACCGAAATATAATTCAGCCACATAAAGGCCTAAGCAAAATGAAACAAATCACTTCCCTTCAAAAACTTTAGATATTAAACTCACAGCATTAGGCCAAAAACGGAAATCCTTTCAACTGATAGAATGACAGGCTCATAAATTTCCCCACAAAACCTTGCAGTGGGAAGGAGTCTCTCCTGGAGCTGGGTTTCTCACCAGGGACCCTGTGTGTACAATGGGATGTTTGCTCAGGCATTTGGAGCTGGCTTTCAGACATTAAAGAAGGTCTGGTTCTCTTCTGGTGTCTCAGAGTTTCATTCCAACTTGCCAGCAGACGCCATGTATGCAATAAAACTTCAAGTAGTGGTGAAACAGAAATATTATTGGAAGGTTTAAACACAGAGGAGGGAGAAAAATAGCCTTCCGCTTCCTTTTTTTTTTTAAGTAAATGAATGCCTCATTGGGAATATCCGGCTACCTGAACAGAAAAAAATTTTAAAGTTTCAGCTGAAATTTTCTGCTTTGAATGTTTAAACAGTTCACCATTGTGTTTACTTTGCTTTCAGTTAGGGTAAGAAAGAAAGCAGCTTGTGGAAGCAATGCCTCTAACAATCAGGGAAAGTTTTTGTATCATGTTTATGGCACCAAAATTCTTGTTGTAGCCCTTGCCTAAAGCAGTTCCAGAATGGTGCCCAAGTAATTGAGCAACTGCTCATGTGACTCTGCTACTCTGTTCACTATGCCAGCATTTTATAGGGACATACAGAACTGCAGATGGAGAAGAAAAAATTTACTTTTGTTTTCATGCAGAAAGTGTGCAGGTAAGCAGAGCAAATTTGTTATTTCTTCTGGTGAGGCTCAAAGAAACCCTTTTCACTTGAGCTGAATTCCAGCAAGGGCATAATAGCAACAGTGTCAGAACACAAGAATCATAATTTTACAATGAAAATGTCACAGTTTGGGATGGGTTAGCAAATGACAAGATGACAGATTCTCTCCAAGGAGAGGAAGAGGAAACACAAAGAGAGTTACGAGTTTAGGAAAAACTAAGTTACTTTAATGAAATATTAATAATGAAATAAAAAGAGAATAATTAAATAGATACAATACATACAAATATATATAAAACCATATCAAACTTCCAGGGGTATGTCACTGGCAGGCACTGGGGAAGTTCCAGACTGGACTCAGTGACAGATAAGAACTGGATTCTGGATCTAGCTTCAGGAACACACAAGTCAGTATCATAGGCAGACAAAAAGACAGGATATTTTTCATCATTTCCTTTGTAAAGCTGTAAGTTCATAAAATTTAAACGTCTAATGCAGCAAGTCCAATATTGTGTAATACATAGATTTTGTTGTCAATGCCACTTTTCAGCTGAATTGCGAAAGAAATTTGGACACTGGGAGATGAGTCACAAATATTCATCTTGTATGTGTGACTGCTTCTAAGAACGCCTAACAAAGAATTATTTTACCAGTAAAATCGTAGGCCCAGGCTTCTGGCTCTGTCAGAGGAAACATGGAGAAACCCGTATTTCATGAGGCAGTGTGGAGCTGGGCGATCAGAGACATTCCCTTTAGTATTACCAAGTGCAATGCATGTCCTGGGTGTATAGCAGTTGCAAAAGTTGGGATGGTGTTTGCTTCTGCAAATAGATGATTATGAAATAACTGTATGGTTTCTTATATAAATTCTAGTTCTTAGAGTCAGACTTGATCCTTTAAAATAATGCGAAAAATGCTTTGTTCATTTCAAATATGAAAATAATCTTTTATATAAAGAAATTAAACAAGCTAAAGTCAACAAAACTAATAATTGTTTGGTGAATAAATACAAAAAATGAAGATTTTTCTTCATTAAGCAGTTGTGATTTATACTTTATCTTGTGAACAAGTTGTTTTCTGACTAACCCTGTTAGTCTGAGTTTTTCTTCCTAATAAAATATGTTGGATGAATAGTTCGGAAGTCAGTCTCCTTTTGCACATGCTGGTGATCAAAGCAATGTAGATGACCTCATACTGCCCAAATGCTTTCGGTTGCTCAGGTTTTTTCATTTTTCTGATGTGGTTACACCATTGCTAGGAAAGGCAAGTGGGGGCAAATTCTATGAGTGGTAGGATGGTTGATGTCTTTAAACTAAAGAGCATCTAATGCCAGATGTGCTGCGCTTTTATGCTATGAAGTACTTTCCAATAATTTAGCTAACTGTGTTTTAGTTATTCATTAAAGGAACAAAAATTTTCAAAGCTAAAGCTTTGTAAATATAATTCATAATCCAAAGGCTATTTTAATGTTTTGCTCCAAACTGACAGGCTGACAACATATTTTGCATACATTTTTACCTTTAAAATTATTTGAATCACATAGAAATATCATGAAGAAGTACTATTTTAATAAAAAAAAAAAAATAAAAAAAAAACAACCAGAGAGACGCTTCAAAATATAGAGATACATTAAATATCTTTTGAATATCTATTTCACTGCTTGGTCCTGGACAAATAATGGACATATTAGCAAGAACACATTACTATGCTTGGAGGTATTTCATATGGTATTTGACAATCCATAGGGACTACTTCTCCTTGTCCATAAGTAAGATATATAATTTAATGGGTCTCTTTTATATTACACATCACAGCAAATCTAGAAGAACATCACTTAACCTCGTCAATCCATCTTTCACCTGCCATGTTCTCGCAGACATGAATAAACTGAAATTATAATACTTTAGATTTTTTATTATGAATATGTATTTTCACATTGTGCATGTTAAATGATGTCCCATCCACAGCAAATTTGAGACTGTCAAATATATTAAAAATGCTGCTTTGAGCAACATATGTGACTTCCAAACATCATGGGGAAATGTAAAACATTATGAAATCAAGTGATTGTGAGCTATGACCCACATACTTCAGCTGTAAATTTCCAAAGTCAAATATGTATTGGAAATGTTATGCTAATACTTTCTTGTTCTTCCTCATGTAACTGCCACAGCAGATCAACATGACATGTGTCACATGCCATGTTTTGTGAGCCACAGCTCACAAAACTGATTGCAGTAAAATGCAGATTTACTGCTGATTGCAGTAAAATGACAATAGGGCAATTGATCACCTATTTCTTATCTATGGCTATGAAAAACCAACCTGACCATCATCCTTATTTCTTTTTAAACTTTCATATCAGTTAATTGCAGAACTCACTTAAGCCCTTCCCACTTCCTTAGAATTTGGAAAACATAAGGAAGGCTCCTTAGTGGGTGTAATTTGCCACAGATCTTACAAGACAAATGACATCCATGTCAAGTCACATTATTTGAGAACTTGATCCTCATACTACTTCAGAAAATGCAGAACAGCTCTATACACTGATTACAGCTATTTGCTTAGCTGATATTCTTTCTAACATATAATATGTAAAGACTACGCACATATAATCAGTAGAAACCATAATACATTCACTGAGAAATAATCAAGTGTAATAGAAAAGTTTTGGAAAACATGTAATGGACATAATAAGACATAGACTATAATTTATTTCTCTAAGTGTAGTACATCTGTGTAACTTTCTAGGATGTCCAGTATATGTAGGTAGGTTAATGGATAGCTGGAAAGCCATGACTCTGCTGTCACTTGGAGGATGGGATGATACTTGCACAAAGAGAAAAAGCCATGTCTCTGATAAAATACCAGTCAACACAGCAGGAGAAAAATATTCAGATGAACAAAGTGAGTGCATTGTCCATAAAAGCATAAAAGTAGAAATCTGCATTTATGGTGCAACCACAGTTATCTTGGTTAGTTTAGTTAGTGCATTTAGTTTATAAAAAAAAAGACATAGATATGAAACTATCAATACAAGTTCCAGTTCTTAAGTGTCAAACTAGGACTAGGATTTCATCAGTCTCTACACTTCCATATTAAAAAATAGGGGTTTTGCCCTCGAGCTCTAAAACTAAAAGATGAGCTTGCAAACTGTTCGTAATAATTTATGTAGATCCAGACATTTCACTGACATTTTGCATGTGAGATCCAAAAGGCCATGGAAAAGCTACAAAGTGCTTCAAAGAGCACTTTGTATATGACACAAGGAGAAAACTGTAATGTGTTAGTCCCAAGGTCTGTGCTCCTTTGCTGTGCTTCCTGTTCTACATGTATGATAAGGGACTTGATTTTCCTCTTCCAATACTCCAACGTGGAACAGAGAACAGAGGATAGAACTGTGCCCATCACATTTCTTCATGAGGAAGGAGGTTCAGTAGTTCTGAACTTAAAATAAGGGTAGAGGCCAACTAATAGCGTACGGTTGACACAGGTGTAATCACAAGGAATTAATCATAGAAAAAAAGCTTTAACTTTGTTCAGTTTTATAGAATATCAACAGATGTGTTATGAATCTCATTGCACGTGTTAAATATGGATTTTTCTGTATCTGTGCTTAGAGGGTGAGAAAACCATGTTTTACTGGAATCTAAGTGGTTATAAAATGTCTGTTGGCATGGAGTTAGCCATCAAGGCTTGAGCCTCCATGTGATGAGTCATAACCTAAAGGTCAAAATGGAAGTAGGCATACAGCAAAGTATATCAAAATGTGTTCCCACAACATTATGCACCTGAAACCATCTGGAAGATCAAAATCCACTGATTTGCACAAATAAATGGAAATTCACTTATATAAACAGACACACCTACCTTTAATTTTTCAATTTATATATGCTGTAACTGTTAATATAGATTTTTTTATGGTTAATACATCATGCAGAGAAATTCATGAAATTCTGGATGCTCTTTGAAAAACTGGATAGGAGGGTCTAGTGAGTCTGGTTTCCTCCTTTCACACTTTCTATTCTTTATTTTTATTTGCTCCCCTCTATGCACTGGCAGCAAAGGCATAGACGTTTCTGATGAGTAAATTCATTTTCCTAGTGTATGTAAAGGGTTACCATTTGCTAGATAATTCATTAATAACCATGGTGTTTTATATTATATTTTCAATTAATTTCCCAATATAATATCCACATTCCACAATTTCAGTTTATCTTCAGTGGGAAGGACATGAGAATATAGGAAATTCCCCATGATTTTATTTTCCTGAAGGTCTGGAACCTCAACATACCTTAGATTTGCACATACTACATCAAGATACAGAGGCTGAAAGAGCAATACCCATCTTGAACATTGCTACATTGACTTACAGAATTGTGCCCTTGAGAAAAAGACTGCGAGAAAAACAGAGATCTATGCAGTGACAAAAATGAAATAGAACTGTCATCTGGCAGTTCTTCATAGTCCATCAAGTAAACTATTAAAGATATAAGAAGAGCTACAGAGTGCTTGGGCAAAGGTTGTTAAACCACTACTCCAAGGGCAGGTCACTGCACATTGCTAAGGTAGTTAGTAAAAGACAAACCAGTTTTCACTATGAAACTTGACATTGCCAGTTTTCAGCCTCACCTTTAATACTATGTGCTTGCAGCCAGGGACACAGCTGGATAAACTAATAATACAGGAGTTTACAAGAACAGTTCTTACTGATGTTAGAATCATCATGTTTGAAGAATCGTAGTTTTCTCGCCAAATAATGTGAATCTGTTTTTCTCACTATTTTACCTACATTTTTCATCAATTAATGTATTCTATGCTACCTTGCCCTACTTTAAAAAAACAGAAGTATGTGTATCTCACAATGAGATATACATATACAGTGTATTTTCTTTTGAAACTACAAACTGAAAGGCCAGACTGGAATGTAACTGACCCCAAATTACCAAAGCAATACAGGGAATGTGAATGTCTCTCATCTAGATGAAGAGGGAGAGACACTAGTCAGCCTTTTCCTTAGACAAGTAGAATCCAACAAATATAAGACAGAGACACAGCACCTCCTACCTCTAAGCCATACATGAGTCAGAATTGCCAAATGCAGTCAGGGCCCTGATTTTCAGAAATCCATAGATCTTCCAGTTACAAATGAAGCTATTGATTTTCAGCAGCTCTGAAAATTTAATCCCTTAGAATTTTACAGGAGTGTTGATGGATGTTAATGCAAAGCAAAGTACTTGGTCTATTTCCATAACAGAAAATCAAGTGCTGAAAACCATGTCTGGTTGCTAAATAATATACCATTCTCAAAACATTAGTTACTTTAACCACTGTCCTGTCTAAATGTAAGTGTACTTGTGGTTGCCCGCTAGTTATTCCTGTCCGGTGCTGTGATATTCAGGCATAATTTAGGAAACTAAAGAAGTGATGCCATTATCCTGTTTCTACCATTGCATTATGCAGTATTCTACTCAGGTTTTGTCATTAAATAGGAGAAGAATTAGGAATTAAAAAATTTAAAAATAAAACATACCGCTGATCTGAATTATAGAAATTGACACATTTCTATTTACTGTACCCCCAGAGAAAGAAAGAGAGAGAAGTAGACTTTAATAGAAGTACATGACAGAGACTGCTTTCACACATACAGCAAGTATCTCCTTTCCAGTTTTGAATCTTCACCTTGTCATTCATACTGATCCAATCACACCACCACTAGTGCTTCATTGTTCTCTGAATTAAATCAGATGAATGGGATACCTGGGGTTTAGCTAGATCTTAATTGTCCCCCTATACAGAGGACCTACAGATGAACCTTAATGAGTCTGGTACCAATCACCATTCTTTTAGCTCATCCGTTAGAGGGTAAAGTTTCAAGACTTGATGACTCTGTGTCAGGAAGTAGAGTGATAGAGCAGAGGGTAATGGTTTTAAATTGGAAGAGGGGAGATTTAGATTAGATATTAGGAAGAAGTTCTTTACTGTGAGGGTGGTGAGGCACTGGAACAGGTTGCCCAGGGAAGCTGTGGATACTCCACCCCTGGAAGTGTTTAAGGCCAGGCTGGATGGGGCTTTGAGCAACCTGCTTTAACAGGAAGTGTTCTGCCTATGGCAGGGGAGTTAGAACTCAAGAATCTTTGAGATCCCTTCCAACTCCAGCCATTCTATGATTCTATGAGACTCCATCACTAGAAGTCACACGATCATGGCTTTAATTCAAAGACTTCATTTGATTTTTAAACATTTTGGTTTATTTTACTGTGTTGCTTCTAGTTTGATAGAAGTTTTATTTTAAAAAGTGCTTTGACATTTTCCTCCTACTTTAATTCAAAAATCATGTTCTGCCAAGGGAAATCATTAAACCTCCAAGGGAAACCGATATAAAATTTAGTATTTATAGGAAGTTTCTTTGAACAATTACAGGTATTTTTTTAAAGTGAACTGGCCTACTGGTCTGAGACTTTATGATATAGATTCCCAATAGATCTTCAATTTATTTGCCATCATCTTGCTGGTGAAAACATTGACCCTGCATTTGTACTGTTCTTTTTTCTTCCTTGAACTTTGTATTATGGTCTCAAGTAACTTAGAATAATCTTATGTCGCCTATAGGTGGAATCATGGCATACTTTCTTTTCTTAAATTTTCCCTGACACTTGCGCAAGTAACTTTGGCTCTGTCACATAAAAATGGTCACAGTGCATTTGCATTCTTTTGCAGTTCTCATAACTTCAAACGCTCTCATTACCTGTGTCATTTATGCTATCATAGTGGTTTTATATAACATTTGGCAGTGATCATGTAAGTATTTTGATATTTCAATACGGGATATCTGTATTATTTAAAGGTGAAATGCAATATGATTATTTGTGAGGTTTTTACCAACACGTATTTCTATTGACCTTGCTGAATTTCCTTGTATTAAGGAAGGTAATGCAAAGTACAAGTTCTTCAAGTCTTCTTTATTCAGTTCTGTAGCCATTCCCACTAATTGGGAACAACAGTTTGTTTTAGCCATATTTTCTTCTGTTTACTACTCAGCCCCTGTACCCTCCCAGAAAAGCTGTCATCCAGAAAGAGAAAGAAGCCAGAGCTGGCTGCTTAAGTTTTGCTGTTCAGACATTGTTATTGTCCCCATTTGCACTGCAGGAATGAAGCTGGCTACCAGTGGCTTCTTCAATCACCATATGCTGAAGCTTTCCTGGAGAAACTCCAGTACAGACTCTTGCTATTATCCAGATCATCCAGCTCAGTGCATCAAGTGTTTTGATTTGGTTTTGTCATTGTGTTCTAAGACTAGCCTGAGGATATGTTGATAGTATCTTGAAGAAAGCATTTACCCAGGCCAAAGACTATACTTAATCAAAGAATTTAAGAATTTAGGAGCCAACAAATTTCTTTTCTTTGGTTAACAATGTAAAAGAAAATTCCAAGGTGTAATCATTTTTTGACAGATACTCAAATGTCTGTGTCTGAGGTTTGCAGAGTAGTAGTGATCGTGCAAACACTCATTTGTGGTTTGCTTCTATATGTAGAAATGGGAAGAGGCCTATCAAGATCTTTCCACATTTGGGTTGCAGATTAAAATAATACATTTTATCCAAACTTGCTTTCATATTGATAAACTAAAAAGTTAGGCTATTTATTTAAGGAACGGCAGCAAAACTTAAAAGAAAAAAAAAGGGGGGGGGCGGTATCTTTTGAAATAATTTTACTTTTTTAGTAATATATAGAATATGGCCACATCTTTTGGCGTGATCAGGTACTGCACAGTTAACTATGTTATCTTGTTAGGACAGTTATATTCTCTCATATGACAATGACTTGCAATATGTAGTCACTGCCTTCTGGGGAAAGGAGAAAAAACCCAGCAATTACCGTGCAGTACTCGAATCTGCCTGCCAACAGCAGAGCAGTGATTTGTGAGACACATCAAGAGCTTCTGGCAAGATCAATATAGTGAGATCCCTCTGATAGAGGAATAATGAGTTGACAAAGACCAATGTTCAGTTGGGCCCAGGCCCAATAAGATTACTGTAGAGCATCATCAATATTGTCTGTGTTTGGAACTGACACAATCAGAATGGAATCAACTGTATTTTCCACAGCACTGTCACACATGATTTTTAACTTTGGCTCACAGCAGTGCAGAGAAGCTTGCAGATGTTGGCAGATTTTTGCTAACTTATGGGATGTCATTATTAAGTAGGAAGCGCGTACTACAGTAATTTGTGGTTCTGTGTGTTCCGTCATATGGTCTCTGTGTTGAGGAAGGAG
Source organism: Thinocorus orbignyianus (assembly GCA_013400375.1). Taxonomy (NCBI): domain Eukaryota; kingdom Metazoa; phylum Chordata; class Aves; order Ciconiiformes; family Thinocoridae; genus Thinocorus; species Thinocorus orbignyianus. Next base: position 437,830 of record VXBW01008505.1, read on the forward strand.
GAGGAGGAAAAGATGCAGTAGCCGGAGGGATTTGTCTGTTATCACCCTCATTTTACTGTGATTGTTGAAAATACCATGAGATCCTAAAGGTGCAGTTTGTTTTTTAGGGAAGGACTAATTTGGACTGTGTATAAAGCAATTTTACTCAAGCTTGGGCAAATGCTGCTATTTTCAAGAAAGGCAATACTCGAAACATTTTGATTCTCTGATGAAAGATTTAAGATACAGATGACCCCATATGTGAATAATAGATGCTATCCAAGGAGTTACAGTGTATATTTAAAAAAAAAAAAATTTATGGAAGCGATTTCTTCTGCCTTGCAACTACCAGAGTTAAAAACATTCTGTCACAGAAAACTGTCACCTGTAAGTGCTGCATAATCCACTTTACACTTGCATGCCTACACATTTTTGCATATAGTACAACTTAGTATACTCTATAGTAAATAATAAAGAACATGATACTTTGTGGATTAATTGAAATAAAACAGTTAATTATGGACTAATACTTTATTAGTTATTTACTATATACCAAATTTCTATTTAAGATTTGGAAAAGGAAGAGGCAAGTAAAAAGTCAAGTTTCTTTTATAAAGCTGTAGGTGTTTTTGAATGTTAAAATCTTCCCTTTTTTTCCCCCCCTTTGTTTATATCATTCTCCCCATTATTTGCTTCTGTGCAGTGTGCATGCTTTTTTTTTGGTTTTTTGAGAATGGGATTTTAATTTTCATGAAAAGTGAATCTGAAAGCTCTGAAGACAGAAGTCACGTTTTGATTTGTAAAATACAATAGCATAAACATCAGAAGAAAAAATTCCGTATAAGTCTGCATAGCAGAATTTACTGGTGTTCACATAAAATGGTTTTGATACACTTTGGTGTATTTGTCTAGTAAGAAATACTACTTCAGACAGAAGAGCGGATTAGTGTTAATGAATATTGCATTTTATTTTACTGTTGCCAACAGTGTGAGTTTGAAGAGCAGAGATTAATGATTTCATATTACACTTACAAGTATTCAGCTAAAGGACAGCAAACAATTTCAGAGACATCACTCAAAAGCAAACAAATAATAGTAAGATTTAAACACTGTCAGTCTGGGGGGAACTTGAACCAGTACACGGTGAATGAACTTTGGGGCACCCATGGTGTCAAATAAACAATTAAACCTTTGCTTCACTTGAATCTGTCTAGTTTGATGATGTTACGACTTATCATATCAGACTCACATTTTTAGTGGTATTGCTTCTGTGGGTTATACTGGTTTACGTCAATATAAGGGAACTGCCTGCTGGCAAAATGCCAGGCAAACACTGAGTGTCTCCAACAAAGTGGGAAACTCCCCACCCCAAAAAAACTATGAAATGGAGCTAAAATGCATTTGTTCATAGTGGAATAGTGTAACTTTTCATATAAACACCTGATTATCTGGAACATCAGTCATTCACTGGGATACGCCCAAAGGAAGAGGGAAGCAGCTGGCAATATACAGTTGCACCTCATATACTCTTTCTCAGTTCTGACACAGTTTTTTAATAGCTTCCATTCCCCTCTTTTTTCAAGGTTGAACTGAAAGATCATTTATAGGGTCAGGTAGTTCAAAGACAAATTTAAGGTTGTATCATCTGAGAAGTATAACATAGCATATAATCTACTCAGGCTTTTAAAATTTGGGAGGTCTTCAAAATCATTAATAGTAAATTACATCTAAGATTAATTTTTAATCAAGATAAAATTGAAAGATCAGTTTACTTTTTAAAAACACAGCTATATTTAAAAAGATTTAAGAAATATATAAAAATATAATATACAAAATATGTAATACAAACATTATTTAAAACTGTTTTATAAGCTGAAGGTTACAAAAGTTGTTAATGCTTGAGAAATGCAGGCAAACTCACTAGAAACCAGGATTAAACCACCTTATTTCCCTCCCCATCTAATTTTTCCTATGGGTCAGATATTCACATTTCTCTTTGTTAATAGAAGTTTAATGCTACAGAAATCACCTATTTCTGTGGAAAAAAAAAAAAAAAAAACAACAACAACAAAGCAACAACAAAAGAGTCAAAACAGAATTTGTGCAACTTTCTGCATACTGTATGGTTCAGCGGAATAATCATAGCAGTAACATATCCAGTACTTCACATTCTCACTGATACCCATCTTTTTTTCCCAATAGTTCTAAATGTTTTATCACTTACTGAAGCTTACTAATACACAAGTCACCACAACTATTTCACTGAACATTTGAGGTTATGCAAACTTTCACCAGATCTAATGGAATTAAAGAATTCAAGACCCACCTGGGTGCAGTCCTGACTGATGTGCTCTAGGTAACCCTGCTTTAGCACGGGAGCTGGACTAGATCATCCCTAGAGGTCCTTTCCTACTCTGACAATTCCATGATTCTGTGATTCACTAAAACCTATCTGGCTGAAACAGAAGCCACACATGGGAACAAGAAAGTGACAAAAATATTATCTGCCCTTTAGGAAATATTTGCACAAAGTGCCTCCAGAGTGAGGTTTTGGGTTTGTTTTTCCTGTTTGTTTGTTTGTTCGTTTGTGAAGGGTTTTTTTCCTGCTTTTTTTTTTTCTTTTTTTTTTTTTTTCCCCTGCCTCCCCCCCTCCCTCTACTGTATATTGTGACCAATCCTTTTAATCACAGGTGTTCCATGTCTCATGCTTGGCATTCACCTCTTGGCCACGTTATTAAAAACATCACATGCCCCTGTGTTATATCGGAAGACTACTTCAGATAAGACTCAGTTTTGCAAGGATTTAAACAGAGTTTCAACCTAATTTAAAGGACCAGCGCTCATGTTGGGAGAAGTTAGATATGTTGACATCACTTACTGAATTGAGGCCTAATTACAGTGTTGAATAACTTATTAAATTTATTTTCTTCTAGACTGCATCTGGCCCCAGATAATAACAAATTTAGGAATAATGTTTGCATGCTACAAATAACCATTTTCTGTTGTCAGATAATGATGTGATTAATGAGTGTCTATTCTATCATTGCTTGGACTTTAAATAATATATAAAAATTTAAAATCAAACATACATAAATTAGGTCACACTGTTTTCTTTAGAGGTTTTTTTTTTTTCCTTTTGAGAATTCAACAGTTCTAGTTTGTTCCTTCTTTTTCTTCATGGCACGAAATGTTTTTGTTGTGTATGGAGAATGTCTCTTCATATTGTTATGGTATAAATATCCTTTATTTCCTTTTGCTGTTCATCAGTCATTCTCTGTCCCCCCGCCTTGTATTTTTTTAATGTGACAACTCTGAGCTGGTACCCATAGCAACACCCACTAGTCCGGGCGAGCCTGTGAAGCCAGTGCAGCTCTCCCCATACCTCCATTCTGACAACATCAGTCATTAATCTAGCAGTATCTGCCTACTCAGATCTCTGCAGTTCCTCTTCTGGTCTTCCCTCCTTCCAGTAGTAGCTGCCCTGTGCACAAAGATCCAAAAGATTACTGTTAATGATTTTCCATTTGTTTAAAACACCTCAGGCTGGCAGCTCTGTCTAATCCACTCTCAATGGCACCACCACATTAAATTATAGACCAGTCACCGTGTGAAGTGGTTTCCTGAATTTCAAAATACAGCTCAGCTATTTCTGAGTTGGTCCAGAATCTTCATTTTAATTAAAATTAAAACAATTAGAAGAAAATAAAATAAAACACACATTTATTAGTTCTCTATTTTATTTACAAAGGCAGATCACAGCCTATAAAAATGTCCCTAAAACACTTAACAATGAAATTACTTCCAGTTTTCAGTCAATAAAACATTGTATTTTTACTATTTTCTTATTAACTAATTATATGCTGCAGTTTATTATCTTGCACATATTTTGACTACTTGCATACAGGCAGTTCTAAGCCTTATGTACAAAGAAGCTTGGCTGCCATTCCAGTGGAGCTCTTGTATTGGCCAGCTGCACACAAGACAAATTTCATTCTAATATTAATCTATGACTGAGATTTTCAAATGAGTCTAAAGGGGTTATGGACAGAAATCCCACTGAAGTATAGTGGGAATTCTCTCCCTAACTCCCTTAGGTGTTTCTGAAATTACTGCTTCAATTTTTAGAGTAAAATCCAAGATGGAAGAATTATGTTTTTCTTTCTGTGGGCTACAACTCATGCATTTAAATTCCATGAAGTTAAACCTTTGACATTTGTCTACTGACACACAAGTCAGGTACATATAGATGTGTTTAGTGCAATTAATGAAAAGTTTTAAGATAGTTTACTAACTTTTTTGGTGTTTATCATAATTTATGTATGACTAGGTGGATGCAAATATTTAGTACAAATCAATCAATTTTTCATTATTCAGGATCAATTTAATCCATTTCCAAGGGATCACAACAGAGGTTTTTTTCTTTTTGCCGCTATGGAATTTGATGAGGTCCTTCTGCTAAAATGTATGCTTACGGTCACATCTGCAGCTGTATCCACTGAAACCAAAAATGTAGACACACTGACAAGTCCTTGGAAATGCTGAGGGATTTAAACTCATACACAACCTACCAAGTATTTTAAAGAATCAGATAAATGCTTCCCTAAAATATGTCATTGCATTGGAACTCTATTTTTTCTCTAAAGACCTGCTCACCTGGGGGAATGCAGTACATGAACCTGTTAATTTTTTCTATTTAGACTCACCAGAAAATTTGTGTCCTTTTACTGGCTGTTTTTTTCAGAATGTGCAAAATATTCCAGTTTACTTTTTTATCAACAAAAGCTTACAAAATATTTCCTTCAAGTGATATTGCTGGACATTTTTGAAGAACAACTTTTTTAAATTAAAGGTAAGTTCCTATTTGGACAATTTAGAGGTAGCTCCAAACCACACTGGGGGAAATCTCTCTAACTTAATGGTTTCGCTGGTATGATTCTCAGACTATTTTGATAAATGAGTTAGAAGTGAGTGACAAAAGTGAAAGTGGTAGTGGGTTAAGCTCGTCAACCGATTTGTTGGGGGAATAACTCGTTGGAACAGTAAAAACCTAGAATTTAAGCTGCATTTAATCACAAAATATCAAATATTTGAATTAAAAATTCCAGTTTCAATTTATTCTAAAATGAAAAGAAGAGTACGCCAAGAGCAGTTAAAAATTTATCTTAGTCAAGGTGAATGTTACAATATGTTCAGTGTTTTAGGATGTGCTTAGGGGATGTGTTTTAGGTGTGTTATAGGTTAAAGGAAGATTTACCATTGACATTAAGGGAAACAGTATTAGACCAATGTAAATGCAATCTTCTATATAAAAAAAACCAACTATGTATTTTGGAAGAGTACTCCACTCTAGTGTGCTTTGAGGATGTGTTTATTATAAAAATAACATCATTTAACACAAAGCAGATAATTACACGTGTTTTTATTTTTTACTTTTAAGTAGGAAAACATGAATTTCAACCTTACTGAATAATTTATTGGCTAAATATTTTTACCATTACATGTGATATATATCTAGCATATGTATGATCCTTTAAACATCTGCTAAATATAAACTTCTTGGTTGGTTGAATGTGCAACCTGAATTCTACATTCAAATGTCAACACCCTAGAAAATAAAGCGCCACTTGCATGTACATGGGCATCTTCAATTGACTGCACATCAGATTGCTCAATTTAGGGTACAGTTGGGATCATGGATATTTGAATTCATTTTAAAACAAACAGAAATTTGGAAAGGACTTTTCACACTTCACGTATCTGAAGCTATAAGAATAATGTCTTATCACAGTCAGTTCAGCAATTAGGCAATATAGCTTTTCAGCATGTTATGTTGGATGTATTAGCCAAGCACTATGATTTGTCCAGGGAAAGGAACTGGCATCTCTTTCTAGATATGGAGATCTAAGGCTAATATGAGACTTGATTTCGAACATTTTTAGAATAATTATCTAGGGTCACTGTTGTGTCTGAAGAGTCAAAAAAGCAGTTTCAGTTCTGAAATACTGACTAGAACTCCCTTACAACAATGCCTAGCATGTATCATGAACACAAATTCTGCTAATTGGTTAAATATATATATATGTAATGGATAAATAATAAATAATACTTCTTATTTAAATACCGTTGTTTCTCAGTAGCTGCATCAATCGAGAAAAACTCTTTTCCTTGCATATGGTTTTAATCTTAAAGGCAGAGAACCAATTTTTTTAAAGTTTTTCCTTAATGAAATTGAGTTGGACATCCCTCATAAATCTTGTAACTTTAGTGGACATTACTCACTTCTCCCAAAAGCATGGATGGATGTTTTAAAGAGTTTCCCAGTCATTAAAATGAAAGCAATCTCAATATTACTTTCCTAGTAGCCAGACCCTTACTCACGGTGAGCCTTGTCTTCATCTGTAATAGGTTGTATTGATTTCAGTAAAATTATTTGATTCCTAGAGCATTGCTGAACAAAAGCTAGAGTGCTAAAGTCTGTCCCACAATATCTCTCTCAACACGTTTTCATAAACACATTATAGAATCTGACCCTTAACAGCTTCAATATATATATTTCCATTAAAATCGATGCTGCTAGACTCATTTACATCAATGAAAAATCTTCCATAGAAGCACCATAGCTAGAGACTTGCAAACATATGTATAACATCTTCAAATTTTCTGGTTGGATAAAAAGAATTTTGGACAAGATAAACAGAATCATTCACTTTATCCGTTTTGCAAAAGGGCTACTCAGGTAGTAAAGAAGTCCAGAGCCTTACAGAGTATTGGCACTTGTACAAACAAGGTTGTGGTGGATCAGGCTGTGTATTACAGATGATCCTGGTGCTAGTTTACAATTTAGATTATATAATACACATGGTGGTAAATAGTGTTCAAAAGCAACTTCAGAAGTAAAAGTGTCTTTGTACAATAAATAACTCTTCATATTAGGTGGAAATTAATTAATCCCAAATTCTGATCAAATGATGAGATTACATCCGCATTAATACAAATTAATTTATCATAGTGAATGCTAATAGAATTAATATAATTAGACACTGTTGCACTGTGTGAAATAATTCATAATGGTCCCTTTCATATTAGAAGTAAATTATGTGCATATTTCAAGTATAAAAGGAAGAATTATGCTAAATGTGTTTTATGGTGGAGGTATGTTAAAGAACCATAACATGAAATTTGAACCTTACTTAATAGGACAAATGAACTTTTGCCCTATTGAAATCTAGCCTGAAACACTTCCTTGAGCATTCAAAACCTGTTTATTTTTTTTCTAGAAGAGCCACAGGACAATCAAATGCAGCCCAAAATCTTGGAAAGTGGACATCCTCCTTGCTTCTTTCATATATTCTGACTTAAAACCCCCACGATACCTGATGCTAAATCATGATATAATGAGTACTGAATTACTTACGCCTTTTCTAATTTCCACAGAAAATGGACTTTAATTCAAAACTATGCCTGGTTAATTAAACTTTCCATGATCTAATTTGATCTAATTATTTCTATAAATTGAGATGTAACCAGAGTTATATCCTAAGGTAGAATTGGGCTATGGTTACACATTTTTACTTAGATGGAGGGAACTGACAAGAATTACATCACTCTCTCTTATTAACTCTAACCTTGCTGACCACTTGAATCAACATAGTTCTGCAAACTAAATGGTGAACAGAGTGCTGTGTTTTTAAAATGTCAATCAGGGTCAGTTTTTTTATGAATGGTTACAGCACAGGAAAAAACATTTGATATCGTCTATGTTTTATTGACAGTCCAGTACATATTTGATCTCTTTTTAGTTTCTCTGTAATAATGACACTGAATTACAACTTAAATTCATTTGCCACTAAAGACCTCTTCTTTTTCACAAGATCAGCCCTTCTGAATCATACACAGTATGATTTGAACCTTTTACAACATGTTTACATGCTGAAAAGAGGGAAAACTCATTGCTAAGTTATTTTATTTTCCTATATCAAAACCAAAGCCTGATTCTATTTGTTCATGCTAGCTATATTTGTTACCTGCCGAAAATACCTGTCACTCCTTCTCTGGCTAGTTTCCTTAAACTGATGCTGATTTTCTTGATTGAACTATCACTATTACTTACAAAAATCTTTCAGTCAGCTAGTATACATATATATTCTGTTCTTTGTATATACCATAAAATAACGTCTTTCTGAAATTTTTGCTGACAGAAAAGCAGGGCACAGATGCTTGCATATCATCAAACAAGAAAATCTGACAGAGATTTCAAGGCTTCTGGCTATACTGTCTTAGTTAGTTTAGAGGTTAAAAAAAAAAAACAGTTCCCTGTTATATATTAAAAATAAGTAATTAATCCTGTTAAATCTGTTAGAACTATAACATTATACATGGAAAGCAAGAGTAGAAGGCAGCCTGATGACTAGAAATGCTTGCTTGAGGCACATCCTCACTGATAATTTAGCTGCCCATTTTGAGAGTAGGCAATCCAGACCACATAACGTGACTACCAAAGCTCTGTACAACATCAATGAAGAGAAAAAGAAAGAAGTTTTCGAAGAGTTGAAGGTTGTTTTAATTTAGTTACTTTCCTCTCTGCATTGCATGGGAAAGGTGAGGACATTGTAGGAGACTCTAGTTCAAAAAGATTCAGTGTTTAGTTCTCTATTACACCATTTCAGAAAGAAGAGTATGAAATTTTAGGTATTTCCATACTTCCGTGATGCAATTAGCATTATTTTTTTTCTCACCACATGCCCAGGTGCTAATTAATTAGTAACCCAGTGACTTACTGGTGAAGAGAAAACCCCAGCCACCAAACCATGAACTCCCTTGAGTGACTGCCTTCTCTATTCCTGTTGAAAGACTACATTTTCCACTGGTTTTGAGGACAGCCAGTCATACATGACACAGGGCCCAGAAGGTAGCCTGATTCTTTGCTTGTACTTAAGAGCAATCTGGGAAAATGCCAAACTGGATTTCGATTTCAAGGTCTCTGGAAATGTGTACACACTCTGCATTATAATATTATTGGATAAAACAAGAAAACAAAAACCAGTTCAGAAGTGAAGATCAGAATTTTAATCATTTTCTTACCTACTGCCAAAACTACTAAACGAACAGTTACACTTCCCTTTGCTACTCTTCCTTAGCCCACAAGTCATATAGACCAAGGCATAACCTTTTTATGTAGCTCACTAAGAGAACATGAATAGAGTTCTTTACTATAAACTCCCAATTAAAAATACCAGTTTTATTGAAGAGAGATAACGGTATATTCCTTTAATAACTTGTTGATTGTTGGTCAGTTGTTGATTTCTTTCAATAATGAGCCACTCCATGTGACATCAGAAGCTTTAGGAAACTTCAAAAACTGAGAGGAAAGCTCTTCAGAAGATGTAAACCATCTAGCATCAGTGAAACTGGGTTTGATGTACAATAGAAATAATAATTGGTATTGCAAATTTTTTTCTGATAAAAGCATCTGGAAACAAAATCCTGTTCAAAATATATCCAGATTGAACACATCTGTATTTGTGATGTGCTGCAGTATCATTCACAATAGTGGATCTTAAACTCTTATGTTAGAGTCACATTCTTCATGGGAAAGTTGTATATATGTAATGTATATAAAGCTAAGTAGTTCATTTATGCCATTTTATTTTTTCTTTAATGTATATAATTGTCACTATTTAAATCTAAGATCCACCTCTTACTTTTAAAAGTAAGTTCCCTACATCCCCTGGAAGAAAATCAGATTAAGTTTCTTTTTCTGTTATAATTACACGAATGAGAAAGAGCTCTTCTGATTTCTTGCTATAGAGTCATAGAACAGCCCACCTTGTAAAGGACCTTGAAGGATTATCTGGTCCAACCTTTTTGAAGAAATTTTATGAAGAATCTTTTATGAAGAAATTCAGAATAAACTCATTTACGACTCCTTTATGCATATGCCTGATCCCTCAGTTTAACTGACATTCTGAATACTTACACCAACATAAAATCCCAATGGTAAGGTGTCATATGGGAAAGACTGTGAGCTAATAATTGACCACATAATTTCAGAAAGCAGAGATTCCTCCTTTTATCATTTTAATTTGCTGATCCCCACACTACTTTCTTGAAATATTTTATCAGTTTTGTTTGATTGTAGCAAATAATAAAAACATTTTTTCCTTTGCGATTCTCTGTTTTCTTTTAACAATATTTTATTATTATGCAATAGTATCATAGAGTGGAAAAGTAAAGTTCATTTGCTTTCACTAGCTTTTATTTGTATCTCTTGAAACATGATGTCCAACTCCACTAGGGTGCTCAGCATTTCTTGTGAGGTATTTAGCACCTTTTATGTACCCTGGTGGCTTAGTTTATAAGAATTCTTTTTGCTGACAGGAAAAGTCTTTGTGCAGTAATTTACAAAAATCATAGACTCATCCATTAAGATTAGTTTAGTAGATGACAAATATGAAACATTAATCCATTTTCATAAGACATTTAATTTTCAGTGATAATGCCCTTTTCTGATACTACAGGGGTTTTGCAAGGAGACAGGACAAACAAGTGTTTGAGAGAGTTAAAAGCTAGAAAATATTCTATAAGATTAATTTATTCCATTAAAGGAAAAAAAAAAAAATGAAAAGATGCAATTTGATGTGGTGATAGCAGCTACAGCATAAGCTACCTGACCTTGCCCTTGCAATGACCCCAACCTTGACCTGCAGGGACACTCTCTCTAGGGATGAGAGGTATGTTATTACATGTTATTTCATTACAAGGCCCCTGCTGAGCAGCAACTGCCAAATGGACTCAATTAAGTGTTTCTTGTGATGTGGATTACTGTCTACTGGGGCGAGTTGATACTAGCAAACATATTTCATTCTCTTAAAGTTTGACTGGATATGAAAAGCATGTGCGTTACTTCATTCAGTGACACTTCAGTGTATAATTTATATCTGTTTAGAAAAATCATAACATGCAGACTTTAGTTGTGTACTGCAACCTTTTTTCGCTCCTTGTCCTTCAGCATCAAAACCCTGTTATCACACTCAAGGTTTATCTATCCAGACCTAGCCGTCATAAAAGCAAGCTTCCAAAAAGAAAAATTACATCAAACATCTGTTGCATTCTGATAGTCAAACTGATGTTTCATATTGAAAACAAAGTTCAAAAATGCAACAGGCTCAAGTCTGTATGCTTTTTGAAATTTTAGCTCAGAAAAGTTGTACAAGGGATACAATGCTCAGCCCTTACGGGGGCTGGGTTAATTTATTGAGTCTTTAAAATCAATCTACATTAAAACAACAGCTGTGCGGGGCTGTTATTAAAACTGAAGAATAGTGTCTCTCCCTCTAGATATATATATTCTATATTTATAAATATAAAAATTAAACCATTTTCACTATGTTTTCTGTAAATAATAGTTCACTAGAAGTTGTCTTCTGGAATGTCTTTTGAAATGTGTAAAAATACCTCATTGACTACAGTGTAGTTTAGACAACCAAAAGAAAACTGAGCAATATAATAAGCCATTACATGCAGAAAGAATACAATTTATAGGACTTTCAAGTAACAATTTTTATGTTGTTTTTTATATCTCTGCATAAATTTTTTTTTTTTTCAAAATTTATATATAGGCAAAGTAAGAAAATAACTTCAGAATCTTTGGTTTTCCATCCTACTTCTTTCCACTGTATTTTTTCACCAATAAAATTTGGAACATTTGGAATACCAAGCAATTTGCATGGTGACAGCTGGAAAAAAGCTAGTCCAATAGCATTCAGAGGGAGTTTCGTCATTATTTCCAAAAGAGTCTCCACTTCTTTCTTTGATCTCTGTGAAGTGGGAAAGACTAGACAACATTCCTTTGGTCCTGAAGGTAAAAACAGGAAACACTTTGTAGAGTAAATGAATAAATACCTGTGACCCCTCTTTGTACATTTTAAATAATTAATACAGGTTTTAAACCATAAGTATCTTGTAAACCAAAAATACCTTACCATTATTTCAGATAAAAGAATTTTTGTAAGATAGTTATTACACACTGCTTGGACTAAAACAAATGTCTACCTGAATGTCTCCCCAGGATTATTGCAAAATTATTTTTTCAATTGTATTAGATGGCTGTATAGAATCATAGGATAATTTGGGTCATAAGGGACCTTTAAAGGTCGCCTAGTCCAACCTCCCCTGCAATGAGCAGAGACGTCTTCAACTAAATCAGGTTGCTCACTGTCCCATCCAACCTGACCTCAAATGTTTCCAAGGATGGGGCCTCTGCCTCTTACCTGGGCAACCTGTTCCAGTGCTTCACCACCCTCATTGTAAAAGGTATCTTCTTTATATCTAGTCCAAATCTACCCTCTTTCTGTTTAAAACCATTACCAAACCCTTATTTTAAACCACTGTTAATCGGCCCTACTGAAGAGTCTGTCTTCATCTTTCCTGCAGGTCATCTTCAAGTACTGAAAGGCTGCTGGAAGGTCTTCCTGGAGCCTTCTCTTCTCCAGGCTGAACAACACCAACTCTCTCAGCCTTTCTTCATAGGAGGTGTTCCACCCCTCTGATAATTTTTGTGGCCCTCCTCTGGACCCACTCCAACAGCTCCATGTCCTTCTTGTACTGCGGACTTCAAAGCTGGACACGGTACTCCAGGTGAGTCTCCACAACAGCGGAGTAGAGGGGCAGAATCATCTCTCTTGTTGTGCTGGCAATGATTCATGAAGAGTGGCTTGACAACTACAGCAACCAGTTTCCTCAGGACTCTGGGATGCCTCTCCTCATGTCCCATAAACATGTTCAAGTTCCTCAGGTGGTCACAAACCTGATCTTCTCTTACAGTGGGAGGGACTGTGTTCTGACAGTCCCTGCCTTGTGTTCCACTCAAGAGGAATGGGAAGAGAAGTTGCCAGTGAAGACTGAGACAAAAAAAGTGGTTAAGTACCTCAGTCTCCTTGTGCATTGTTACCAGTTTACCAGTTATGTTTGCTAGAGGGGTATACATGTCTTGAAATAGGGACAGAGTTAAAGGAAAAAAATGTTAAAATCAGAGGAGGTCATTTATTGTTTTATGCACCTAACTTCTTTTGCCTTTTCTGAAATACACCTAGCAGCTACTCCAATTGCTGTTGTCTTTATGACTGTTGTAAAAGAAGCAACTAATTGCTTTGCTTAGGCTTGCACAACCTCAATCTTATACTTTGCTAGCGTAAGGACAAATTAACCCTAGTGTGCATTTTAGATATCTATGCTTGTAATGAAAACAACTTAAGAAACCAAATGTGCACTCAAAAGGGAAATTAGTATAACTGCTGTTGAGGGAAAAAAGTGTTTAGACTCTTCGCAGCTTCAGAATAACTGTTAATTAGATAATGCATTCTGAAAGCCAGAGAGAGATATTAAGATCATCTGATTTGTCCTCCTGCATAATATGGGACTTAGGACCTTCCTGAATTAATTATTGCATAAATTAGGATGAAATATATAGAAAAAACATCCTACTGTGGCTAAAATATTTACTATGATGAGGACTCCACTTACACACTTGACAAACAATTCCCACGGGTAACCACTCTGGTTAGACGTGATTTATTATAAGCTGGAACTTAAGTTGAAATTTGGCATGTTAACTATTTTTATACTTGTTTACTATATTCATGTGAGCTCATGTTAAATTTCTACTTCTCATGCAGATATTTTTATAGATAAAAAATGGTCATCACTTTAATCACGTACTATAATAAGTTAATTAGATTGACCTCACTGAATCTTGGTTTGTAAGGTACTTCCAAAAATCATTTAAACATATTCATGGTCCTTCCCTGGCCTGGATTCTGTGTTTCAGAAGTGGTTGCAATTTTCAGCAGCTGCTGAAACAGCACCAAAACCCAGGGAAGTGTGCTGTTACTTCTGTTCATCACTCCACTGTGTACACTATCCCATTAGAATTTCTGACTGTAGCAATCTGTTGGGAGTTCAGGTTTCAGTACAGTGTTTTGTGTATTTTAGCAATGGAGAGAGAAAAAAGATTGCTACAGTTGTGGGAGATGGTTTTAATAGTGGCCATGAAGTATGTCTTTGGTCCAAAAGCCATGACAGACCTCATTGAAGCTGAAAACACCATTAGCTGTCTGTTAACCACCTAAAAAAAATGGAAAAGCATCTAAGTTTGTTTATCATAGAATTAGAATGGTTTGGGTCAGAAGAGACCTGTAAAGGTCATCTAGTCCAACCCTCCTGCAATGAACAGGGACATCTTCCACTAGATTAGGTCGCACAGAGCCCCATCCAGCCTGACCTTGAATGTTTCTAGATATAGGGTGTCTACAAACAAAGTACAAATTTGCGAAGTAAGATAGGCAGACAACAGAAGCCTTTCACTAAATGTCTAAGGAATCAGGAGCTAAGCTGTACCAGCAGGTAGATTTCACTCTGGAGAAACTGTAAATGGAATTAGGGAAGTGATTAATGGCAACTTTTGCCTACCTGAGAAAGAAATCAAAAAGCCCTAGAAAGCCCAACAGGTAAAGATGAGAGACCACAAATGAAACATTGGGTCTCTTTCGTAGAAACTGTAAGAAAGGAAATAAGTTATTGCTGCTTCTACAATGTTCAGATAAACTTTTCAGGTATTTCTGTACACGAAAGGACTGTAGTAAAGACATACCTGATTCAAATGACTTTTTCTTCCGAAGTAAATCCATAAATTGTTACGTGTTAGACAATTATATAAGCTATACGAAAACAGTGTTGTTTCTAATATGGTAGAATTTCTAGTGATCTCTGAGACATGTACTGTAGTGCAATAAAGACATGCAGTTCCTTATCTTGCACAGTTGAAGACAATATGACAAACTAAATAAATGAGCAAAATTCTGGTCAGCAATCATTCTGGAGTGAGAAATATGTCTCATATCTCTTTCTATGGTGCTTTACTAATTAGACCATGCTGCCTTTCAGCAAGAGCAAGTATTACTAGCTGAAGTAAGAACAGGACAAAAGGAAATGCTAATTTCAGTTTTTATCAGAATAATGACACATCCTATGCTTGCAAAATATAATGAAACAGGCAAGTTTAGAGGAATATGCTGATATTCTTTTGTTAAAGTTGTGAGAATCTGAACCTGATTGCTAATCCCTAGATCCAAAAGTTCCCCTTAATTGGTTGTTTAAATATAAAGTGACTATGTCTAAATGTGGAAAGATGAAATCCAAACCTGGTTTTCTTATCACAAAATACCTTATTTACTGAGCTCTGAACTTATAATTAATATTGTGAATTACTCTTTTAATGAATGTTCAACTTTATTTACTGAAACATTTCTGCGTTTTCACATTTTTGTAAGCTAAGATTCTGTAACTATGTATTTTTCATTTTTATTTAGAAAAAAACATAGCTAGGTTGCACACAAAAAAATCAATACTATACTCCCATTCACTGTGATACATTTTTAAAAATTTGCTAGCTTTAGAGAAAACTGTATGTAAGTATAAACTGCCTCCCTGATAATTAATCTTGGGATTTTTTTCTCAGTATATTTGTTGGCAGTTGCTGATTTGATGGTCATGATGCACCACATTGCAAACTGCATCTGGTTTCATAAACACTCATATTTTCTTTATGAAATTTGAAACCTCTAACTGAAATATTTTTAAGCTGTTGTTCAGAGAAGACAGGATGTGGGGGGGACGGGGTGTCTGTGCTAATTCTTGGTGTACTGTGGAAAAACGGAGGTTGGGCAGCTCTCACTGGTTTCAATTCTCATTTGATTTTTGTTGCCACCTTGCAATAAGTTACAAAGTCAACAAATGTAGGGACTTGATTCACCTATAGATTGTCTTGGACAAGACTGAATCAAGACTGCAATCTAGTTTTTCCGATACACAAAGATTTAATGAACTGCTTAGATGTGTGTCCCTCAGTCGTTTTTTTTTACTATCCAGTATGAAGTTCATCAATTTAAATCAGTGATGGTAATACAACTATAGTCATTGTTCTAAGGCATCATTATAAGACACTGCAAAAATATAGTAAATAATGATTGTGTTTGCCTGGAATTATATTTATAAGTGATGAAATAAGGCCTGTTTAATCTGTCTATTCTTTTGTCAACAGTTACAGTTCCATGTTTCCACATTCAATTTCAGTGAATATATTCAAATTTTATTATTTCAATAAATTAAATAAGGGAACTTTACAACTTCCCTGTTCATAGAATCACACGTGAAGAGGTGAGTGTAAACATTAGACTATTATGAAGTTGCCCATAGTATACTCATTAATGCTTTTCTAATTTAATAATAACACTATTACTTCGTTAATAACCCATTTTCTTGCAGCTTGGGAGATAGAAGGTATGATTTTTCTTAGTATTATTTCCATCAGGATAGACGTATAGTGATTGCCATTATGTCCACTCACGTCTTCACATCTTTGAAGCTGAGGAATACAGTGTAAGCAGAAGAAAAGTGGAGGAACAAAGGTCACTAAGAAATGTGTAGGGAATCATGTTCCAGAAGAAAAGAGCTGAGGGAAATTGTGACTACTCTAATTAAAGTTGCAGTGTGAAAGGGAATAGAAGGATAAAGTCAGGAAGTGCAATGTATGACAGGTATAGGAAGCTGATGGCAAGGGCAAGCAAAACACAAAATAGAGTACACAAGTGAAAGCATGTGTGAGAGGAAGCTGTGAAGAACTGCTGGATATAGGCATATCTGTATAAAAGGAGAAGTAGGAAAAAATTGTATTGCTTACATTACAAAATACAAAGGAGTTAGTGGAGTCATAGTCCCAGGGGTAAGGGATAAATATCTAATTGAATAAATATTGAGCATATTAGCTAAAACGTCAATCTTCCGATAATTTTAAAAACATATGTGCATAGCACAGATCTACCTAATACCATTACATTGCTTTTAAAAAACCTCTGTGATTCTCAAAAGGTTGGAAACTTACTTGTGATTTCTGAAAACTTGGGTTTAGATGTGTTGTTACTACTTTTTTTTTTTTCCTGTGGTAATGTCTCCTTGAAAGAATAGTGGTTATTTATCAGTGTATGGAAGATTAAAGGAAAACTAGTAGTATCAGCATAGACACTGCTTTCTTTACAACCCAATTACAAAGAAGAATAGAATCTGGATGGTGGATGGTATTTCTTCATGGAATGGAAGAATGAGCATACTTTAAAGATGCTGTTGATCTCATTTATCAAAGGATCACCAAAAGGTATCATTTAGGGACAGCAAAGGTCAGTTCTGAATCAGTTACTTTCTCAGTCCCTTCCATTTATTTTTTTGGGGGTTTTTTGGTTTTTTTTTTTTTTTTTTTTTTTTTTTTTTTTTTTTGTAATGTGCACTTGCCACCTTCAATTATTTAGTAATTGCATACTTGTGAATAGTGAAGAAAAATTGGTGTCGATAAATGCCACCTGGAGAAGTGCTTCCTTTTGCCCAAAAAAGCAGTTGAGAACTCATATAGGTAATGACATCAGCACTGAACTTCTCAATTCTACACCCTGATCCTTTGCAAATTCTTTCTGTGGACAGCCTATTTGCCACCAAAATGGAAAAAGTCGCACCATATTGGCAGCTGCTGAACTGAGTGCAACATACTTACCCTGAGGGTAAGTCGTATAGTCTATGCTTCAGTTTTTTGCTTCTTAAAAAATAACCTGATGAAGTTTAAATTATAACATGGTTTATTCCAGCAGCTAGAGATTGTAGAATATGCATCTGAAATCACATCAATATGATAGATAGCCTCCTCCTACAAAATACTGTTGCCCTTTTTGCTTGGGAAGAGGCGGCAGTGATAGCAACACAACATAGTAACAAATCACACCGTATGTATTTAATACAAATAGATATATTAAATTCTGTCATGTGAAAAATAGGCTACTATCTGTTCTTCTGTTACTTGTAAGTTTTCTTAAAACTTTGTTGAAGAACTTTCTCTTCATGATTCCTTGGATTTTGCTGAGTATTTTTATTGACACTACCCTAAGGGAACACCAAGAATTCCAAGGAATTAGTGCTATTATTCTGATAAAATTTATAAAACATGGAGCTTTATTACAAAACATAAACCTACTGAATATTAAACTCAGTAAATGTCATTATAAAATTATTAGCATGGATGAAGCAAAAATACTTTGTTCCATTATAGAAGGTCACCTATACAGCTTTCTTACAAGCTAAAAAAGACAACCCAGTCAACCAACGAAAAAATGATGGAAAGCATTACACTATCATTCCCTGCACAGTCATCCCAAAGGCAGGAGTCTGTTGCCTAGCAATTCTGACAGATGATTTATATTTTCATGAGTGTCACACATACCATGAAGTCCAATAAAAAACCTCAGGACAGTACATTTTATAATGTCAGAAGTGGTATATTTTCCAGGCACACTATATTGTTGCTTGGAAGCACTCATATTTAATTTTGCAAGCAAAGTTATTTTCCTCTTGGGCCAGCTCTTTCCTTTTGTATACTTCTTCATTCAATCTGCCTTAAATAATAATGTTTTGTGGTTTTTTTCCCTGATATCGCCGTCTTCATGATCTTTGAAAGAAAACAAAGCTTCTTTTGGTGTACCCCTTAGAATTACATTGACCAGTAACACCATGTTATGAATTTTGAAAACACTGTCATTCAGAATTGGTTTCATTTACCAATTTAAAACAAATTCTGTTTCAAAGCACTTTGCCTGCCATCCAAGGTAATTGGAAAGCCAGTTTGAAAAATCTTCTAATGTGCTTTTTAAAATTGACCAAGGCTGCAGATGCAGCTTCTTAAACAAAATGTAATTAATTTCTATCTGTCTAAGCTGATCAGTGCAGGCTGACAGTCCTTCTGTATTCTTTGTATTAATGCATGTGAATTTTTTTCAATAGACTACACTTCCCTTTCATCTCCCCCTTTTCCTTGTGTAAATTGACACTTTCTGTCTTCTAGGAATCTCATTACCATGTACTGATTCTCCATTCCTTCATAATAAAGGTGCCCAACTGATGTACCAAAAGAACTGTAAATATATATTTTTCTCTACCAAAGATTTTTTTCAAGATAAGCTTTATGGTTACAGTGGTTCTAACATGTCAGCAGTTATCTGAATTACCCTAGGAAGGAGGGGCAGAGGCGCCCTCCACATCAAGAGTAGGGTAGAGTGCAAAGAGCTCTCTCTGAAGAATAGCCACAAGCAGGTTGAAAACCTATGGGTATGAATGAGAGACTGAGGCAACAAAGGGAACTTTGTGGTTGGTTGCCCAGTCAAGGGGAGCCTATTGATGATGTCTTCTTACTCCAGCTATAAAAGTCGTCACAATCACAGATGGGGGATCCTGCTAGGATCACCCTGCTGGGAACTTCAATGACCCCAACATCTGCTGGAAAAGCAGCACAGCAAGCTGTAGGTAATCCAGGAGACTCATGAATTGCATCAAAGATAACTTCTTAAGTCAGGCAACAGACAACCCCATTAAAGGGATGTGATACTGGTCCTGATGGCCACCAACACAAATGAGTTAATCAATGAGTTCAATTATTGGAGGCAGCCTGGGCTGCGGAAATCATGCACTGGTGGAGTTTGCAGCCCTGAGGAATATCACGGAATCATGGAATTATTAGAGTTGGAAGTGACCTCTAGAGATCATCTAGTCCAACTCCCCTGCTAAAGCAGGATTGCCTAGAGCACATTACTCAGGACTGCATCCAGGAGGGGCTTGAAGTCTCCAGAGAAGGGGACTCCACAACCTCCCTGGGCAACCTGTTCCAGGGCTCTGTCACCCTCACCCTGAAGTAGTTTCTCCTCATATTCCAATGGAACTTCCTATGTACCAACTGCTGCCCATTGCCCCTCATCCTGTCACTGGGAACCACTGAAAAGAGTCTGGCTCCATCCTCCTCCAACCTACCTTTCAGATAGTTGTGAGCCTTCTCTTCTCCAGTCACCCACCACAATTACCTTTCTTTTTTTCTTAATCGAGGAAGTTCCTTAAGTGCCTTCCTTCTGCCTGGTGGCAGGAGGGAAGGGAATCGTCCACTTTATGTAGTGCCTCTACACAATGCCTTTACCTCAGGGTAAGCTCCACCAATCTATTTCACTTATGGCAGATGCTCTGTCCTTGGAACATTTGAGGTCAGGTTGGATGGGACACTGAGCAACCTGATCTAGTTGAAGATGTCTCTGGTCATTGCAGGGGAGGTTGGAATAGACAACCTTTAAAGGTTCTTTAAGACCAAAACTATTCTATGAATCTATGGCTCATAATACCTATTCAACTCATTTTCATTCTACACCTGTACTGTTCAGTATGACATACGAACTAATGTGTTCCAATGTGATACGGGTAAATTTTCCGTTAGTCTCTCTCTAGACCAGCAGTTACTTAAGAAAAATCCTGAAAGAACTGAGTGACATAAAGAGCACAAGTCCGTGGATGTATTGCCAGTCCTCACATGGGCTTCCTGTGTCATCTTTAGGAGGTTCCTATCTACATAAACAAGATTTGGTTTCCTGAAAATAAAACCCCAAATCCTACCTGCCATATAAGCATGTGTTTTTTTCTTCATCTGAAACATGAAATTAATTTTTCTGACCCTCAGAGCTATCACAAATCTTAATCCATCATTTTTACAATATACTTGAGAAATGCCAACAGTAAAATACTTTCATCTGTTGTTTTCAGCTTAGAATAACACAATACCACTAGTATAAGAAATTTCTTGAGGACCAATCACTGTATGGGTTTGGTTTTGCTGCATTGCTGGTCACTGGCTCATCCCAGCCAGTTGGTAATCCCCATAAAATGTCCTAGTCCTCTAATTTCATTGCTTAACTAATAAGTTTTGTTTTCAAACAAAGTGATTGTACCAGTCTAATCCTAACTGCAGCAGTAGATGAATAGCATGTTTCCACTAACTCTTAGAATTCCCTCTGATTGCATACATATTTTAAAATTTCCCAAGAATAGTTCCTTCTAAAAGCCTTAGGCTTTTTTCTTTTTTTTCCCATTCCTGAAGAGATTCATATTTTTTCAAGTGAAAATTAGCAGCTGATGTTGGGCTTCCACAGACTCAAATAGATCCTTTTCTTCTTCCTTCCTTTCTTCTGTCATCTGCTTCTAAATAAACAGTTGTTTATGACTAAGTAAGGCAGACAAAGGTAATAAAATTAGCAGAAAAGACATAGTGCATAGAAATGAGAACCAAGACTTTCTACAGTTGTTGCAGAACTTGGGAGTTTCTCATGAAGGGATGTTTTTCTTTCCCTTTTTCACTAAGTTGAAATTGATTCTAACTATATTTTGGTGCATCTTTTGCTCTTAAAGAAAGGCCAATGGACTGAACGACAGTCACAAAAGAAGAACTAAAACAGTGGCACACTACTAGACTTAAAACATTTCAGAAGTGTTGCCTTCTTTATTCTCATAGTTTAAGAAAGAAGTAGTTTTGTTATCATGATAGTATACAAGGTGCTTCAGGTGAGTATCAGGAGGTCAGAAAAATATAAGCCAACAAAAGCAAAATAGGAAATAGCTCCATTCTATGGAGGAACTGATTGCAGAGACAGAGAGGTGTTGATCAATGTATTTTTATTTTGAAACATTGAATTTGCCACTGAATTCTGTAATTCAGAATAGTTTGTATAATGTCAATGAATCAGGATTCAAACTCTCCATTGCTCTGCAGAGAAAAGAAGGCTTTGTTGGTGCTGATTACTTTTCGTAATTTTTCTACTCCTGGACAAGAAACATGGCATACATGGGAGCTTTTACATAACATCCTGTAGTACTCTGTTTGCCACTACTAGCTTGTGCCTCAATGGAGTATACCATGTAGCATCTGCGTATCAGTCACAAAGGGACTAAACTTCTTAGTGAGTGCATTTACAGGATGCAGTGGTAAACTATGACATAGACAGCTGTATTTTGCAACATCTCTGGTTTTACAGGAGTGAATTTTCACTGACAAACAATATTGGTAGATTATTATTTTTATCTGGAGTTCTGTGAACTTCATAATATTTTCTTCATGCTGCAGTGAGTCCTATTGTATGAAGGTGAAAAGTGGCAGTGATCAAGTTTTAGACAATGAATGTTGGGAGGAAATCAATAGTCTGATTAAAAAAAGAAAGCTCAAGAGGTTTCTAACCCTAGAAAGTTGATTTGTTACTTCAGTATATCTCATTGAAAGAGCAAACTATATTAGTCTTTAGATTTACCAGGTGCATTATTCCTTGTGTACTTTCAAAGGTATTGGCAGTAATGAGAAAGAGCATCTTTAGCTTAGCCCTTGTTTTCTCCTAATGTATATCAGTTAGATCTGTGGGGAAAAATACTGTATCATGCAGGTGACCTATAAAACCTGCAAGAACAGAGGACTTCTTTGCACTATTTCTGACCATGAAGATTAGACTAAAAAACTCTTGATTTCAGATATTCAAAAAATGTGCTGTTCCCAAAGAGATGGTGGGGGTGAAAAGAATCTTACACACTGAGCTTGTGTTTAGGAAGGAAAATAATTTTAATTGCTAAATATTAAATTAAAAGAAAAAAGCTTTAAACATTTATTTAAAGTACCAAATGGATAACAAAGGCAAATAATGGCTTGTATTTTAAAGAGGGAAGGTAAGATGACAGCCATATCTGGCTACAGTTTCTAAAAAAAAGGGATAGAAGTGGCAGGGCATTTAAGGCAATAATATCTGAATAATTGCTGAAAAAATATTTTGGGAAATTTTCAAAACTGTAAAATAGAATACACTGGGCCAAGGACAGAGTAGGCAGGGTTTCACTGCAAAGTACAGGCAGTTTCTATACTAGCAGTGAACTTTTGCTGATGGACCTCTGTGGACCCTTTCAAGGAGCCAGGTTTCTGGGACTCAGTCCAACAAAGCACTTATTTTGGACTTAACTTTGACCATGCAAGTCAACATGCTAGACTCAATTCGTATAGAAGCATTGACTGAATATAGCATTTATGATGACATAGTCTGATAACTCTTGATTTTGAGGAGATCATCCTTTGTCTTCAAGCTCTTAATAAATTTATACTACTGCAAATCATTAAACTCTGACTCCATTGTCTTGATACACAATTAGTAAGTGTATATGGCTTACAGCCCAAACCTCAAGAGTATTTAAACACCTACTTCACTTTAGCAGTGTGAGCAGTTCTGGTCCCCAGTATCCAGGGAGATACATTCCAAACAGAAAAAATTAGTTAAAAGAGCAGTAAACTTGACGAGAGTTATGTTTTCATGTATAGAGAAATGAGGCAGATGAGGAATTTGTATTTTGGAAAACAGGTGACAGAAGAATATGACAGACATTCATAAAATTCAGAAGAATGATGATCCTCTCCCTTTTATTTTTTTTTTTTAAATGGAAGTGGTACAAGGCCCCAGTTATCAGCAACATATTTAAATCAAGTATTATGAAATGTGTGCACACTGTGCTTGATATAATTGATGGGATTATTGTTAATAAGATCTACTAAATTTTACTGCCTCAGGTTTGATCCTTATTGCCAGAAATGGAGAAAGTAAAACCACTCTGTATTTGCCTGAGTCTATAGCCTTTTCATAAGCACTGGTTCCTGGCCACTGAGACTGTTCTCAGCTGTGCAGATCTTCAGTCTGATCTTACGTTGCTCTTTTTACTCTAGAATCAAGAGAAGACGTACACAAAGAGTTTTGAGGACCTGGGCCCAGCAATGTGAAATCAAGAAATCACAATGCAGCTGGAAGCAGCATACTAAGGGTAACAAAACTCATTGTATATTTTAACAACTGGCATATTATTCATTTACACAGTCATGAATCAAGAGGATATTTGTAAGTGCACAAAGTTACTTAAAAGCTAACATGCTATGAGAAAATATGGCACAGTTGGCTGGAATTTTAAAATATTTTTGGTGTCTGATCTTCTGCTTATTGCAATAAAAAGAGAACCTTTCAAGGAATTCTTATCTTTTTTTTTTTAGTAAACAAGGACACAACAAGGTCCAATAGTCTTAAACTTGTAAAGTAAAATGATTGAGAAACACTTTAGTGATAGGTAATGAACAACATACTGGAGAAAATTGTTCAGGACAGCTTTAAGACCAGCCTAGAAACTGTTCTGATGCCTTCAAAGCAGTTGTTCTTCAAAGAGAGAAATTAATTACTCGTTAGTATAATAAATTAATTGTGAGTGAATCAAAGCAACTGAGGAAGAAGTGCAACAAAATCTCAACCAGCTGAAGAAATAAACAACCATTGACAAACCACAAAACAGTATGAAAACCGTAAACAGTTTAAACCACTGCTCAAGACCAGAGAAAATTAAACTACACAATAAAAAACCTACTTATTGTGATTGAAAACGCAAAACAATTCCAATAAAGATAATAAACTAAACAAGATCAAACAAAATTTAAAATGTGAAAAACATAAAATGTAAAAAATATTAAATATTGCAGTTTAAAATACTGTATTTCTACATTTCCATGTTAACGTAGCTTGGAAACAAACACGCTCAGGACTGGAGAGGCTTGGCATGATTCTAGGTGTGCTACTTTAAAAGAAAAAGCACACACTTTTCATGCAGGACAGTGTCCGTTAATGAAACTAACACAGTGTACGGTATTACAGTGTATTGAATTGAACTTTTGGGCAAGTGGTAACCTAACTTAAAGATGACTCAATGAGAAATAATTCTAAAAATTACCTTTGAAGTGGAATTTGTTATAAAGTCTGTGGGGTGATTTCACTTAAATAGAGTCATCAATACAACCCACCACATAACTCGAGTAATGAGTTTCTACATGTGTCTTAGTCTCTGAAGAGAAACACATCCAAAGAATATGTCTTATCTACCTAAAGTTTCCCTAGAGACAGCTCTTTGCATGCAAGTGCTACGATTTGCCATAGAATTATCTAGGAAGCTCCAGCTGAAGACATTAATAAACCACGGTGCTATTTCAGAAAGACAATTCCGTTTTGGTTTCATTTTAATTAGCTTGAATAAGATTAAATCCCTATGGGAGAATCAGAGTAAAGGGAAAGGGCAAGGCAAAGAGCTGGTCAAGATTAGCTTTTTATACATCAGCAAGGTGCAGGAAAATCGGAATATACTTCCCCTATCAAAAATATCTGCTAAAATGAAAATTGAGCATTGTTGTCCTTAAAATATGGAAGGCTCTGCAGCCTCTGCAAGGGCATCTCTTTGAAGAAACAGGCTCAAATCTCCTGAATAACTTTTATGACGCCAGAGAACTATTTCCTATGAGCTTCAATGAAAGCCAAAAACTATCATCTACTCCTTAGCAGCATAGACACAACAGCATAGACATTTGCAATATATAAGCTTTGGACTGTATTTCTGTTATTGGTAGAGTATTTTTAGAAGGTTGCAAAATGAAAAGTGGGGAGAACATAGATTTTATAGTTCAGTAAGAGTTCTAACTCTGTTTCATTCACATTAGTAGTTAGTTCACAACCCAAGTAGCATGACCACTCAGCTTTTTCACATGTTTTTTAGACTCCTTTCTTTCCAGTCCTCTGGAAAAATAAAATAAGGTGCTATGCTTATTGGAAATTGTTCCACAGTTCCTCTAGCAAGACTGAAAATGGCAGGTGAGTAAAAATCCCCATGGCAATTTCTACAAGATTTGCTGTATCAAAATTCCAGCTGGACACTTGCATTCAGGTGACATAAGACTCCCACAGTGGTTCAGCCGGATATGTAATTTACATTTAGTTTGGAGCCACAAGTGAGCCACTTTCTGAATGATACTTTATTTCAGAGGTGACTATATGCTGCATTATAGAGGTGACTGCCTGATGTATGTAGTGAGCAAGGTA
Source organism: Thinocorus orbignyianus (assembly GCA_013400375.1). Classification (NCBI taxonomy): domain Eukaryota; kingdom Metazoa; phylum Chordata; class Aves; order Ciconiiformes; family Thinocoridae; genus Thinocorus; species Thinocorus orbignyianus. Next base: position 463,635 of record VXBW01008505.1, read on the forward strand.
TACAGATTTTGCAAACAGTCTGTAAAGTTAGTTAAGTATTGTGGCAACTGAGGAGATGTAGTTGTAGAAATATCAGTCAAAAACTCATTAAAGGAGATGCAAACACTACCCCGAAGTGTTAAATGAAATCCAATTACATGTCATTCAAATTCATTTCTTTGAGATCCTCTCATATCATTGATACGGAGAAAATAAATAATAGATTAACAATATTTTTGCTACTGTGGAGTCTACATCTTCAATTATCTCTAACATCTTATTTAAATACCAAGTTTGCTGTAACTAAAAATGACAAGAATCATATAGAACTCTCCACACATAATAGAAAGTCCTTAAAAATCATGCTTGGCAAAAAACTTCAAACCTGAAATGAAAACTTTCGGCAAAGCAGGCTTTAGTAGGAATGCAATCAAAGCAATGTGGCATCAGTTTGGAGAATAGCATCTGATTCAGTCCCATAGAGGAATTCATTTAATGAACGTTGGGGATAAAAAGACTACCTAGAGTCAGGGTAAAGTGGGAATCCTGTATAACCCTCATTCAGTTAGAAATCCTAAAGTTGGCTAGTGTAACCCAAGAACTGGGGAAGATTAGGCAGGGACCTTGCTCTTTACAAGGTTTTGACAGACTGGAATACTAATCATTCCACCCACTACACTGGCCCTAGCAATAATAAGAGCCCTGCTATCTTCAAGATATGTGTGGTTTTGCGTGTCTATTTTTTCCTCATATATAATTTGCATTTCCCTGTGTCAAAGTGAGAGGATTAAGTCCCACATGTGCTAATTTTAATATCTTTGTTCTTATCTTCTTCATGTAAGCAATGAGGAGTTCCTCCGGGCATTAGAGTTGAAAACCAATTCCTCTGAAATAATTTTAATTTCTCTGCATTTATCATTAAATAAATGAAGCAGAATTTGTCTCATTTGTCTCATACACACTGCAATTAGACAATCATGAAAGTGCATTTATGAGATTTTTTCCAAATTTATTTCCAATAAATATAAGTCATATCTGGGCCTAACTGACCTGCATATTTTCAAAACTGAAGCACTGAAATATCTGCTAATTCTACTGGTTAATATCTAAACACCATGTAGTAATATCCAATGTATTTCTCTAGTCTTTCTTTATAACATAATATTTTGTTCGGTGATGTTAATTTTTAAAACATCAGTAACTGCAGACCATTTATCTTATTTAGACCTTAGTTCTCTCTCAGGACAGCAGATAGTCTGCCCCCTAAAGGGATCCTGATTCCATAGGGAAATACCAGAAATTATTGAGAAGACTTCTGCATTGCAGCAATAGAGAAGAAATCTGTGTTCTAAAACGCAAAACACAATCAAAATCAGGTGACAGATTCTGTGATATTTACAGTTGGATATGACATCAGCCAGAAAGGTAGTCCTGATTGATTTTAATGGCAAGCAGCTGAGCATACTTACTGATTTTAGAGACCAGTTACTTCACAAATGGCAAAGATCATTAATACACTAAAATAATAGCACTGATGATGTGGCGAATAAAGTGTGACTTTGCATTTAATTCCCTTCCTTTCAGGTAAAATGCAAGGTTCTCTGAATTGGAATGTAGTCCTTGATGAATCTCTCTGAGCATTGTTATTATTTTTCATTTATTACAAGGCGAGATCTCTCAATTCATCAAAAGTAAAGGAAATTTTGCTAAGACTTTATAAATTAATTTTTATATTAATAATTTAAAAGTTTAATAATGAACAAAAAATAGTTTTATATTTTTTATAGGCTGCAATATTTAAGGTTTAATGAGATCACTATGAAATGGAAATCATAATGAAATGGATTTTCACTGAGAGTTACTGTAATTTTTCTAAAGCAGTCCTAGAAAGTCCTCCCTTTCCTTTCAACCAAGCAGAAAGAACAAAAATAAAATAAAAAAAAAAAAAGCAAAAAGCAGATAAAGGCAAAACAGGCAGGAAAAAATAGGGCAAAAAAGGGTAAACAAGGATGGAGAGTGAACAATGTTTCTTTTCAATTCCTCACCTTCCTTCTTATCATCTCAGGTTAGATCACTTTCTTGTCAACTCAAAGTATAGTGAAGATCTCCTGACATTTGTAAACTTTCTCTAGGAGAGGACAATGTTGGCTGGGGTTTTTTTTTGTCATAGCTTTCATTTAGTGGTATTTTTTCACTTTCAAAAAACTCCAGGTGAATGATTAAATTAAAATTGAAATTTCTACATTTTGTCAATATTCCATGTACAATAACTTTGAGTTTTCAGTAACCTGTGTGCTTCTATCAGGCTGACTTCAATTCTGTCCCTTACCAATACCAGCACACCACACCAGAAAACCAAATTCATACATCCATAAAGTCAGAATAAGTGTATGCAGTTTTCTTTGCTAAGTTGCATGTTAGCCTACTTGAGAATACATGAATTTGACAGCTTTTCACTCAGCAGGACTCAGTCAATTCTATATTTTTAAATTAACTCTTGTGTCATTAAATGAATAATATATTTCACACACTGCACGAAGCAACAAATGATCATCAATTTGAGACCCTATGTTCTTTGACAGAATCTCTGGTCAGAAAACTAATACTCTTTTCTATCAGCTAAGAAGATAAATTCTCCTTTTGCAGTTATACAAATTTTTGTCATCTATCAAATGTTCTGTAAGTGAAAATAGAAATGTCTCTGATTTTTATTACCTGTATTTAGGTTTATAGAATTAAACATAATGTCTTAAGAACAGATAACTCTAGTTTCAGAGTTAGAATACATACCAACATTAATCTTTGCAGGAAAGGATCAGATATTTTAGGGAGACACAAAATTGCAACTTCATATTTATATAGAAAATATTCTCACTCAGACATTAGGCCCTACAGAGGGAAGCAGAAGTTGATCTACCATCAAATTCAGGAGCCCCACAGTCTAACTCTAAGATGTTGTTTTATACAACTGGCATTCTGAAGCAACAGTCAGTTTATTTTCTACGGGTGTGAACAGAATATTTGCTTCCACATAGTGAATCACTTATGTAGGCCAAGAGCAGCTGAATGTGATGTATTATATTTGTTTAGGTTGACACCATTAGCATGCCTAGCAGAGAGCAGTGGTGTGGCCAGCTTAGGCTGGCTTTAAGTGATCTATCAAACAAGCAGTAGATGTATGATAACAGATGTCAAAGTTGCAATTTTGGGTACAGAGAACTGTATCTTCTATTGCAATCATAGTCATAATTAATATAGAACCACTGGCTCCAGAGGAGCTCTGCCATAATGTATATCAACTACAACGCATATGAAGCTGGAAGTCCATAAATAAATACAAATTTTATGTAAATTGGCCACGTGAAACAGGTGGCCAATTCTGAGATTTCAGAATTCTGAACCCATTAGGCCATACTATCAAATTGAATAATGCCTTTTGACAATAACTAGTAAAATACATATTGTCGTCAGCATGTATGTGTGTGTAATAGGTTTCCTCCATCATCAAGTCCAATGAAGTCAAAGCACTTAAATCAGCACATAGCATCCTGAGGCTGTAAGAACAGCTGTTAGGAGAGGTCAGAGCTTCTCCTGAATTTTACAGGAAGGCAGCATGTGTGCTGTTACCTCTTGTCCTTTGTGGCAAGTTCAAGTTCTAGGGGAATCTAAAAACCCTGAACCAATATTATACACAGAGGTATTTTGGTAACTGCAGGAAGTTCTGGCTGTTGCCCTTTTTGACATATCTTTGAAGAAGCCATGTGTTGCTCATAGACAGTTAACGTTCAGGTGTCAGGAAATACCCACTTTGGGAACAGTCTCTGAATGTAGAGCCACCTTTCCCAGAAAAGTTTGATATTCAGAAAAAGTTTTGTGTAAGGACTACAGTGTAACATTAGACAGGCATGCACTCTACTCTAGGGAAGTAAAAAATAAGCTAGATGCTAACTAAAAAGACAGTAGTACAACCTACATTAGAGAGAAAACTTGAAAATCATGGCTGCTTTATAGTCTTCCCAGTGGCCATGAATATGTTAGAAAACACAGCTGGAAAAAGAATTTTCTCTTTCACTCTAAGGGTTTTTACAGTGAGAGAAATAAGATAGAAATACCTTTAATCACAACAAAGAAAGAAAAACAGTGACCTTAGTATGAAACAAAGGGCCCGATTCTGGTCTGATATAAATCAGACATTGCATGCCTGGCCTGGGGCATCCTGTATCATATGAGAGCTTGCACGGTGTGTAGCTCTCCCCTTAATTCCCACCGTATTTCCATGAAACCCCAACTGTAGTTCTGTAGGGTGTTTTATTCCAGATTCCAGCCTTTGAATGCTGAAGTCATACTAGGCAGAGCAAATCTTGTTTCATAGGGTTTTGTGTGATAAAAATAGATTCTATTTCAAAATGTAGCTAGCCAAAGCAAAACTTTTTTTCTACCTGCAGCCAATGTGAGTATCTCCCCCTGCTAGCACAACATAAAGTACAGTAAAAGCCAAAAAATCTATGGAGGTGGAAAAGAGCAGAAATCTTATGCCAGAAACCTGTTCTTTTTTATTTATTTGATTTCACTTTCACCAAGACAGCAAACAAGACAACTATTTTTCACACCAAGGCATTGCAGACTGATTGCAGTAGCCTGTGAGAAACAATAACTGATTTCAATAATTAATTCCTTCTGAGTAAAGTAATGTTGCTGTTTATGCACTCTTCCTAAGGCCAAGTAAAAAAGAACTTTAAGGCGGGAGTGCATAAACAGTACCGTTACTTTAAGGAGCAGAAGTCCCCTAACATGCTGTTGATTTGGGAAAGGGGTTTTTTTGCCCCCAGGCTACAATAATTTTATTTTATATTCTTTTATGTTGCCTCAGGATGACCCCGAGATTCCCTCAGATTTATAAAACAAAGGAAACAAAGTAGTGAATTAGCTGTTTTGACAGCAGAGAAAGAGCCACAGAATTTAAAAAAACAATTTTTACCAAATTAATAAAAATTCTCCTAAATGTTGAAATATACTTCAAATAATATGTTAAAGTACTGTAAAATTCAAGTGAGAACAGAAATGAAAACATTCTCTGAGGAATTTCTTGTTTATAGTCTTTTTTTCATGGCACTAGAGTTGTCTTTCTACATATTGTTCTCTCAGCATATTACGTACAGAACAAAAAGCAACTTCCTACCATAAATGTTATTAATTTCTTTGTTGAAGTTTCTGTGGTAGTGCCACTGAAACCTATTATGCATGGCTTACCAAGCAAAATTCTCACAAGCATTACTTTATTTTAAAGATTATGTTGTTTATAACATAAACTCTGCCAAATCCGTATCAGGGGCTAGTCCATCTCAAAATTATTTTGCTTTCACATGCTCAGATTTTTTGTATCTTGACTGTATCACAGTCCTTGTTTCTCACTTGTCTGGAATTTGTTGCTTAAATCTGCTATAATATCAAAGTTTTATTATTAGCATCACTCCTTTAAAATCTGTATAACATAAAATAAAGCAACTCCTTATTATGCACATAGATCCCGCGTTAACTTCATGCAGGTATAGAACTTGACCTTGTGTGACTCCACAGGTCCCTTGGTGATCAGGTTCCTGCTGTATAGATCAGAATAAAAGCAAAACTAGACCATATGTTTTTACTGTTAGATAGATTAGCCCAAAACTAAAATTAGGAAAACATACTGCACCTGATTTACTATCAGTATATGATCTGTTGCTACACAGGGAGCAATGGATAGCAGGGCAGAGGCAAATGGCAATTTATTAATGCGAGCATGGGAGTTCCATACCCTCACCCCTGACTGCTCTAAAAATGCTGAACGGAGGGCCCCAGTCTGGTGATGAAAGCTGGTTTTTGACAATCAAAGCTCAGTAAAAACAACATGAAATAATTTTAAAGATGGTGCATGAGAAAGTATTGGCAGAAATATTTATCCCCACAAAAGGTGCTTGTCTACAGATGTCTACAGATATACACATATAATTTCTAACTTTGCTTTGGGTGTTTCCTTGAAAAGATTAATTTTTCTGAAGTATTGTTGTGAGCCACCAGACATTAACATCCCTATGATTCTGTTCTTGATTAACAAGACCCTTCTTTCACACTGTTCAAATTGTGTTTGATAAGAACTTTGGACTTTGGAAAAAAAACCAACAACTTTTAATAGAGTATTCCAAGTTTGGCATAACTAAACTACAGGATGAAAATTTCGTGCTCTGAGGCAGGCTATTGTGAAGTTTGGGAATATAGGAGATTTTTTCACAACCTGCATATTAAAAGATCCTTACATTCCTATAGCAATTTCAGTAAAAAATTTTCAGGATGTCTTCATGAAACTTAATCAAGCTCTCCAGAAGTCTGTGAGATGGGCAAAGGTGAGCATTAGAGTTGTTCAAAGCCTGTCAGCCAAATATTTTATTCACCTGAATTGTAGATTTACATGAACTGACACTGTTTGTGGATTCAAGCTCAGTTCCATCTAATTGCCTCTGCTGAAAACTCAGTGTGTACATGAGAAACTGTGTATTGTGGGACTGTTTCCAAAACGCTGGAATTTAAAGAAAAATATACAAAATTAGATTAAACTGTCACTAGTTTTGAACAAAATTAATCTGGAGAATTTTTATTGCATCAGGGAAATGACAAGAAACATAAATAGTTGTAAATAATGATTTTAACTGTTCAATTTGATGAGTGAAGTAAAAAAAAAAAAAGAAAAAGCCAAGTGCTCTAAACATCATTTCTGTTCTGCGCATAAGTGAACTGGAGTCTTACATGTGATTTTGTGACATGGCCAGTCAGGGGCAAAGTGGAGGGTGAAATTAAGTTTTCCTTTAGTAATCTGGTGGTTGGTTTCTTATTGACTTGGAAAAAACTGCATCCTTCACAGTAGCAAGTATTAGGTCCTGAATATCTAGTTTATCTAGCTTTTTCTTTTTTTTTTTTTAATTTCCTTTAGGGCACAGTAATATCAAAGTCATTTTCTGTCAGCGTTAGGTGGCTGCTGAATCATGGTTTTGATTATAGCGGTGACATGAGCTGTCCATATACCATCTCATGCAAATCACCATTTTATTAATCATTCCTCCAGTACAGAGGTAGTGCAGACCCAATTATGCTCTAGCCAAACAGTTTTATTTCTCTGGTATCTGGGTTAAATAGTTGATCACAATAAAGGTTGCCAGGTAGCAGCAATGCTTATAGCAAGAACCGCAAGGTAACTTCAAAATGCACACTTGAGGACTCTGCAGCTGGTGTTTAAAAGCTGTCCTAGAGCAGATGGGGAATATTCTCTCAGGAGCACACGTTCACTTCTGAAAGTATGCTAAGCATTCCCAAGTGCTACTTCTGCTGGGACTCTGTCTGCTTCAGAGCGAAAAAAAACCCCAACCAACTAAATGGAGACTTGCGCTTTGCAGTTTTATCTCCACTTTGTGGCCATCTGCCCGCACACTCCTGTGTATTTGAAGCAGTTCGGCACATGTGACCACTGCTGCGCTCTGCACTGTGCGCCCACCTGCAGCCTTCCTGCTCTTGCTGAAACAAGGTGTTTCCAAAGAGGTGCAGCGGTCATCACGTGTACCCTGGCAGGCCATCTGTTTCAAAACACTTCTGTAGACAAGCTATTTATTTCTATATGTGATATAGGGTTGTCGTGGTTTGGCCTCAGCGGCAACAAAGAGCCACCTTGCTCCGATTAACCCTGTCCCTACCGGAAACCAGGACAGGGGTATATTCTGTTTGTTGTTGTTTTCTTTCAGACAGGCTTCCACCGGAAAGGGAGAACTACCTTTGGAGGAAATTAAGGTAGGAAAGAAGCTCGTGAATCAGTTTTCCTTTTGTTACCATCACTATTCCTCACATACTCCCTGTCCCACCAAACCTGCAAACTAGCAGTAATATCACTGCAGCTGCCAACTAGCTGACTCTCACCTAATCTATCCCTGGGCCTTTTCATCTAATTTTAATCAGAGTTCACTGTGTTCTATTTCTAATCACGTTCACTGAAAATTTTGAAGTTCATTTTATCTCTATAAGTTCATATCCAAATTTTACCCATATTTAAACTAACATAAATACGCACTTTCATGTGTGCATAAATGCAATACGCGTTCTTGATGCAACACAATATGCAGTGAGAACATTCTACATTTGGTTAAACCTAAAGAATTTAAAGAATCATAAATAATAGATGTGAGCAATATATTAACATAAATATTAGCAAGATTTTTGCTATTTGCAAAGCTACAGCAGTAAGTGTTTCAGAAATACAGAATACTACATTGATGACTTGAGTTGAAGAGGCTACTTAAGGAGAGGCTGCATGTTCATTGAAAAGGAACTAATGAGCAATGCATTTTCTCCCTGTGCAAACCGGCTGTTCCTGCTACTGCTGTTTCCATCTACTGCTCTGCTGCCTCGCCTTTGCACACCTTTGGAAGTTTAAACAAGGATTAGACAGAGAACTGGAAAGGGGGCTTTCTGCAGTTATTGCTGGCTGCTCCTATTTTAAGTGAAGATTCCAACTGATATTCTTCAACTGAGAGATTCAAATTAAGGAGATTTGCTGACTGTTAAAGTTCCATTTCCACATCAGAAGGAGAAGCAGTGTGACATGCTCTGCATCACAGCGGTGCAGTTTTGGCCAAGCTCCAAGTGAGCAAGAGCTGACTTAGATCTCAGTGGGTGGTGGCCGTTACACGTTTTGTGGAGGCTATTTAAAACTAGCATGTGAACTAGTTCTATCAGAGAGGAGAAAGTACAGGTAGTAAAGTCACCCTGTGACATCTGCCTTCCTGCTGTGGGTTAACATACAGCAATGGAGCTATCTGAAGCACTGAGCCATTCATAAGAGGAAAATCAAACAAAGCAAATTGGAGATAATTTGATGTTAAAATCAGAACTGTTGCACCAAGAATTCCTATGAAGCAGGAGTTGTCAAGGACTTCCACTGTGACTAAGCATTTGGGAAGACAATGAGATCACTGCAGACCATGCCAGGATGATTATTCCTACCCTTTAAACTGATTGAGGAAATAAAGTAAGCATCCTCACAGCCAGCCTCGAAAATGATGATCATTTCTAGTTAAATGGAAATCCTGAAGTCACATTTGCCTTAGATTTCCAGTTTCAGTAGAAAAATTAAAGTTTGACACAACTAGTAGCAGGTGAAGTATATTTTAAATATAGAAGTTCATCACTGTATAGTGCCTAGAATATGCTTAATGCCTACAGTTATGCCTTCAATATAGAGCCTCTCTGTTATCAACAATAGTTATGCTCAAAGAAGTCTCAGAGACGTAAAATAAGCATTTTTTAATGTATTCTAATATTCACTAACATACTCTACATTTTTTTGAAGTTACTCTGAACTGAGTATGAGGTAACCCTGTTAACTTGGATACTGCTTTGTAGTGGCTACACACTAGGAAAAATAGCATTGTAAGACAAACTATTGATGAAAGCTGATATTAACCATTAAGGGGAAATCTTTTGTTACACTTTTACACAGTTCAGCAAACAGTAGAAACACAACTTTCCAACTGAAACAACCAACTGAACACTTCTAAAGAACTGTAGATGACAACAGCAACAGTCACCCATACCAAGCATTACCTTAAAGCAATTGAAGATGAAGAAATCATCTGAGGGGCAAACTAAATTAAAAATTAACTAGTGGCTGTGATTCCAGCGAGAAAACAAAAAGTATAAAAAACCACAAGAAATTATAATAAAAAAATTGATCTGGTAATATATAGGTTCTGGCAAATGAATGTCTTGGAGCAGCCACATTTTCTCTATGAAGGTAACAGGTACTGGGTAAGGCTATTGGTAATAATAATGCAACAAAAATTACCATATGGGCTACTGGAGACCATAACATTAATCTAGTAACTGACAGCTATTTCAAAAGTAAAAATATTGTAAAAAGCTGAATGACAGTGGCAGTACGTTAGTACAAGTATAGACTCATTTTTCCACTGAAAATCTCAGCAAATGATGTAAAAATTTAATGACTATCACTAAACACTTAAGCATAAACACATGACCACCTATGGCAGAGCCTATAATTGCAGTCAACACTACAATGCAAACTAGTGGTGTGCAGAGTCATCAGCTATCCTTAAACAGGATGAATTACTGCTTAAGTAGGCAATTGGAGCTAAAAAGCTCCAGACCAGATGCTTCTCTCTGTGCTAATACAACAAAAATTCTAGAAGAGGAAGCCCTAAAATATTAGAAGAGAAAATAGGGCTGCTTGTTCTTCCTCACCTCTCTGCAGATTCAAAATTTGACTTGTCAGGAGCCTGGCTTTACAGAATAGCAAGTCAAAGGAGGAGGCAAAGTGACTGGCACTGTCATCATCACTTCTGAAAGACAGACAGCTAGCAAGAATAGGTCAAATGCACCAGTATTATCTGCAAAGTGTGAAGGAGCTGCATTTACCTTGAATGGTCTCTTTGAGTAAGAATGTCCAGTGATTGTATGGTCTCAGTAAGTTATAGGAGTTTCTCCACAATGTTGCTACTTCCTTTTCCTTAGAGGGAAGGGAACAGTCAGAAATTTGGCCATGTAGATCGCATGAAATTTATGAGGATATTTTTACCTCCTGAGAATGTTTTTGTACTGGGAGAATTAAATTTTAGGAATACTGTCACTGTATTTAAGATTATAATTTTATTTCTTGTCTGTTCAATAGGAGTATGTTTGTGGTGCCTCAAGAACAATTTGGACAATCATTTTTAATTAATAGAAAATCACTAATTATTCTACATAAGTCATAGATATCTAAATCTTGGTGGTTCTTGACATCAGTAAAAATATTATTACGTGAAGCAAAGCAATAACAGAAAAAGGGACTATCAAATACTAAACTGTTAAAATACTTCGAAACATAGGATGAAAGTATCACACAGTTTACAGGTCAAGATTATAAGCGTATGATTAACACTGCTGTACATTGAGCTGTTTATGAAATTAGTGGTCCAAATTTCTTTACTGGTTTATGCATAAGCTATAAATTCAGCCAGTTTTCTTTGATTTCAGTGTAGGCCAAACCAATTTTCTCTAAGTCTGTAGGTAGTTCTCTTTACGGCAGACTTTTTACAGTGATTGAATTTCCTGTATACAGAGTCTGTTATTTCACTGTTGCGGATTGCAGTTCTCTGGAAATGGATAATTCTGCCATTTGCAAGAAATGGTACTTCTGAAATGACACTTTATTAATGGCTCGTATCAAACCTAAAAATAATCATACTCTAACTCCTTGGAGTTCGTGACATTTCAGTTTTGCTGTACTATGGATTTTGGGCTTCATTCTGATGTCATCAAGACAATTTTAATACTGATGAAATACTACTGAAATTAAAGAATAATTACTGTATATGTGTGCAACAGTAAATACATTCTCAGTTAAGTCTTTTGATTTTAAAGTACTATTTTAATAACACTGAACATGCTTATAACCTATAGAGGGGTTCTGTTTCCTAGACATTTTGTCTTTATACAGTGGGGCCTGTGCATCATGTCAGGTGCAGTGATGGAATGTGGGCATTACTTACACATGGGGAAGATGAACACGATAAGAAAGAATTATCTAGGACTTACTTTTATTTATTGAAGTTAGTATAATTCACAATATAATCCATTCTGTAGTCATTGTCTAAGGTAAGTATATAGAAGATTTAAATCTTTAGTCTCTCTTCACCCAGTTGCTCCTTCTATTTATTATTCAGCATTTTTTTAATTTTGGGGTATATAATCTTGTGTCAAAATCTTCTCACAACTATGATTTCTAGTTTTAAAAATCTATTTGGATATTGAGGCAGGTTATTCTGTTTTCACATACTAACAGTAGTATGTAATTTTAAAATTTTATTCTAGCTGTTATTAGGAGATTTGGCTGTGGCTTTTTTTAATTAAAGAATTACAAGTGAGGTATTTTTTTTCTTTCACACATAACCAAATAAATGTAAAGGTTTTTTTGCATATGGGAAATTGTAAGTAATCAATTAGGTTATTCTTCTGAAGCTTTCTCAGTGGTTCTTTAGAGTATGATTAATTTCGTAATTTGTATCATTTTGGTCATTTGAAGGGTGTCATCCTAGTAAAACATAGTTGGTGTTGATTTTATATTTTCTTTGACATAAACTTTTTTTAATTTCATGCACAACATTTGACTTCTGGTTGAATTCTCTTCAGAGTTCCTTCATTTAACACTGTGTGAGTATTTTACATTAAACATACTGGTTGCCTGCCACAATTAATATTGACTGTTTGTTCAATAAAATACATAGGCAGTTGTCAATGATTCCTAATGCCATCTTAATACTTATATGCTGCAGATACTAATGTCAGCCATCAATCAGAGTTCTGAATGAAAAATATTCATTTTGGCTTAATAAAGAAATAGCAAAATTCTCTGGTGTTTAATGACTGCAAAAATAAACTTCCATTATGAACCCTGATGTCAAATCTTCTGGTAGTCATGAAATAAATGATCCAGTGTTTGAAAAGCAAGGGATACATTGGGATTTGCATTGCAGTTACAGGTAAATGTGTTTTTAAGGAATTGGAAAGCAAAAAAATGTTGACATTGCAAGAAGACAACGTACAGATTTGGCTCTCATAAAAACTCAGAAAAGGAAACTTGCCTTTAGTCAAATTTGTTCTTGTGGTAGAATAAAGTTCAGAATAACAAAACTTTTCCTTAGTGTTTGTTTTTGTTGCATTCACCAAAAAAAAAAAAAAAAAAAAAAAATTCTGTGCATTTTTAACTAATAAATTGGACTGTAGCCAAAAATATCTCAGTAGTCCTCATCAGTGAGTGTAACTTTCTGATGGAAACAGAAACAACAGGAAAGACTTTAAATATGGCTAACTGAGCTTGAAGAGACTACCAAAAGATGGAGCTGCATGTTGGAGGTTCATCTGTAAAGTCAGGAGCCTTGTAAGACTGACAGCTGGTAAACTGCCTGAAGGAGAGTGAGAGAAACAAAAATGTAAACGGCAATGAGATGACACAGCTCACATTCAGGAAGGTAATCAGGTATAGTACTAAAACTTTAGAATACCACACTGCTTGAGGAGAATCTGTTCCCTTGGATAAATTCTGCAAAGCTGGTACACCAGTAAAGGCATCAAGTATGTGAAAACAAAATTTCAAAACAACTCAAGAGGATTAGAGAGACTCCAAAAACTTGCACTCAAAACTTTCTGAGAAAGACAGTTAATGTGGTTTTTTGACTAATTATAGCATTAGACAAGGATACCTGAATTTTGAAATATTTAGACAAAAGACACTTTTTTATCACACTGTGCCAAAGTTTGATTGACTGGTCTTTATTGCATACGAAGGATAGAAGCCTAACCCTTCACAAGGATTTCTGCTGAAACTGATATCTAAGCCCTAAGCGTGCTAGATGTGGAAGACACAAATTTTTCATAGATTAATAAGCCTAACCAGTCATACTAGTTATACTTTTGGATGCAAAAAATATGCTTTAAATATCTGAAAAATACCTATAACTAATAATGATAAATGCCTAATAAAAATGAGGGCATTGTCTGCTTTTTCCAATGGGTCTAATAAAAGATAAAATAATAAAAGCCTTTTTAGTGTCTTAATATTATTGTGTCTACAATAACACCAATGGTACTAGTTAACCGTATATACTGCTATTGCACCTCTCCTGTGGGGGTGAAATAGCCAAATATTTATATACACAACGTTTTCTTTATATATTTGTGTTTTGCCCATTTTGAAAATTAAAATATAAACATTCTGGTAAAAAAATCTGTTCTCCCCATCATGCCACACAGTCAAAGATTAAATCACTTTTGCCTTATTGGATATGGTGTATATACGCATGTATAAAATACATTAAAGGTCTTTGTTTTACTGTATCGTGAAATTAAAAAGCATGCAGTCTCTGTAATTACATTGTCCTTTGCCATCTCTTTAAAAAAGAAAAAGACTGTGTTCAAATTTTCCCCCTGTTTTATTTGCACCCTATTAACAACTGTTACTAGAGCTTTAATTATGCCCCTGTGATTGCAGAGATGCGGCTGACTTGTGTCATTTTCCTCCCAGGGGATGCTTTATAATTACCAGCATCCATCGTGGCTGCCTGTAAGCTGATGCTTTTTTATTACCAGTTCAATAATCACTGCATCCTTGTGAACATCTGCTCTACAAGCCATGCATCGGAGGTCCCAGTGCCTGTCACTCGATGCTCCCTTGCTGTGGCGACCCTTTTGCCCTCACCTTCAGTTTATATCTAATTTGCTTAGGAGAAGCTTCATCCAGATTGCCTCACAGGAACACAATTAATGCTCCAGATTTGCAAACAAAGAAATTTCCCCTTTTTTTTTCTTCCTTTTCAGTCTTATTATCTTAATGTCATATCCTATAATTTGCATTCACAGCAGGGTGAATCAATATAAATCCAGAGAAAAATATATTATTTGGTTAGCTACCTAGCTACATAATGAAAAGCACATAGGTAGTGAGGATTTTTTCTCCAGGAACATCCATATAGTATTCTCAAATAAAAGATAAGTATCAAGGCTTTCTGCACACATTTTCCTACAATAAAAGTTGTCGAAAACAAGGAAATGTTTTCTATATGAGAATTTACATGTTTTCTAAATAATTATTTTCCAGTACAAGAATTTAAAAGACAGGGAATCAACTACATTTATAAATGTATTATTACTTATGTTTGCTGGTATTTTTATAGTAAAGTAAAAAGAGTCTGAGTGAATATCTTTTGGTGAAAAAGGATTATTGTTGATTGCAGATATGGGTCATGTAGAGTTGTCCAAAGGAGCTGTGAATACCGTCAGCTTGTCTGGTTGGTTCTGGAGCCTCTAAGCCATGCAGGCGTCTGCCAAAATAAATTTTTATGTTGGCCTGCCATAGCCAGGCCACTTACAGCAAACCTTCCAATGTAACATAGTGAACACTATGGCAAAAAATCGGTAACATTAGTGGTTTTTTCCACGTTACTGTAATTTACACATGTCTCTGATTAAAGACTTCCATCTAACCTAACAAAATTCTTAGGGACCTGAACACTGATACTATCTCTTAGGAAGAAGGATGCCAGAAAATTAGTAAGCACTGCACACACATTTTGAAAAGCAGTAAAATACTAATTGGAAACATGCACTTTTTCTTTGTGGACACTTCTCTATAGTTCCTAGTAATTTCAGCCATGTTTCTTGGTGGCTAGAACTGTTTGATATATGATCAGCGGTTACTGCACACTGTTTGGTATGTTTCTGTAGCAGTGCTCTAGATATGAAATTATTCAAAGGTTTGGATACAGCCTTCAAAGGGCTTATTACAAAATCTGTGAGCCAGTTCAAACGAATATAGCTATAACTGCTGTGCCTAGGATGGGCCTGAAGTACCATCACAAAAGAGAAGAGAAAGTCCTCTTTCTGTGGTTATATGTTCATAATCCTGTGTGGGATTTGAAATCAAGAGCAGATCAGGGAGAATCACAACCTCATAACTTCCATCCAGACCTTGTGTTACGCGCCCATATCAAATTTTTCTGCCATTTAATTTGTTTATATTCTGTCTAGACTGGTGCTGGATGAGGATGGAGATTGGTATTACCTGTCTAAATGTATCCTATTAAAAAAATAAATAAATATTGTTATGGGGATATATTGCATTTAACTCTATGTACTTCACGGTTAATATTGAGGGCCTCATTAAAAATTAATGAGCAAGACATTGTAATGTACACTAGTGGTCAGAGTTCACAGGCTCTTTAGTATAAAATAGAGGCCATCCCTACTTCTTCTGTCTTTAGGTCCACTCCTAAGAGCATAAGGGGTGCAGAATCCAGCTGCTTCCTTAGTACGTCCAGACTTTAAGTTACTATAGTAAGACAGCAGTCTTCTCATAAAGCATAGCAAGGGCACAACCAAGTTTTTCAACCTTGCTTCATTAGTAGGAACATCTAGAAGGCTGCAGTGTACTTAGACCAAATATGCAATAATATATTAAATATATATATATATATAAAGCTGCTTTAAAGCAAGCACAGCTTATCCTCAGAGATGTCATCCCAGAGGCTACTCTTGCCCATTTTGTGCCTGGATGGCAGATCCTAACTGAAATCTGAAATCCAGCAAGGACTCTGTTTTGCAGGCAGATCTAGAAATCCCACCAAGGCACCATTAGCCCAGAGTGGCATCTCAGCACCACTCATTACCCTTCTTTGATCAGGTAGAGTGGCTTCAGGACTGTAACTCACCCACGGTGGGCATATCTGTGTGCCCCTTCCTGAGTTTGAAAACAGTCTTGCTAACAAGGTTCTGCAGCTGCTACAGCTGCCACTGGTGAGGCATAAATCTGCCTTGGTCTCTAGTAGATGCTATTTCTCCCCATTTTTTCACTATTTTCCAAAGGGGCAGGGGTGTCACCCAAAAAAAGACACCACCTTAAAGAAACAGTGTCCTGTTCTGTCTTGTGTTAAGACAAGCAGAAGTTCAAAGCACCTCTCCTCTGAGTAGTATTGCACTGCTCAGCTGAAACTTTATAGCTTTTTGTGTTAAACAAAGCAGAGAAAAAATTATTTCATTAACTTATTTATTGAAAGACCTTGTCTGTATGACATTTAACACTTTTTATAGACTATAAAGTACAGTTTAGTCAGCTAGTTACTCTACTTGAATGGTTTTTCATTCTGTGTGCTCCAGGATGAAACATCCTCCAGTGTTTCAAAGCCATGTCTAGATGCCATCATCAGTACCTTTCTTGTAGGACATGGATTGTTTTTTAAATTTAATGTTCACTGCTTTAAGTCCTTAAGACTTTTCAAATGAGATAATTGCTCTTTGAATAATTTTGCCTTTCTGAAGGATGCATTATATGGTGAAATGAAACTTGCTTTCTAAGAGCAATAGCTTTTTTTAAAATCTGGGATATTTTGCTTTTTGCTTCATATTGTTTGGAACTTCAAACAATACAGTTCTTTATAACCTTTTAATCTATCCTCCTAAAGTGAGATGATTTTACTATGACTGTATTTCATATACTTGAAGTTGTGCACATGAGGTCAGTCTTTTAGAAGACCTAAATCCCATTGAAATCAGTTGAACATAAAGAACCTACTATTTGACTACATAAAATGACAACTTTTGAATACTAAGAATAAATAAGTGATCATAAGTCATCTGTCCCAATTTTAGCAACCACTATAATTTCAGAAAATTGTTTTTAAAGATGTTTACTAGATTGGTTAATTCAACTTTTCCTATCAGAACTAAGAAATTGAGAAATGCTCGTGACTGGAATCAAATTTCACCATATGATAAGGAACAAATGTGCCAGAGAAACATGAAATATGCCTGATTTCACAGAAACTTTCAAGTAACTGAATACTAATGTTTAACAGAAGCATATATGCGTTTAAGTAATAGCTCATTTCTAGTACCAAAGACTGGCTAACAAACAGAATTTATCTCGGTCACTTACAAATACAGGTCAGTTCATTATACTTAAAACACCTTTATGCTCTACTGGACTAAATATAACAAAAATGAGGAATCTCTTCTAATTGCTACTTTGCTATTTATTTAATGTAGCTATTCCTAGGCAAGTTATGCAGATTTCTTGTTTCAATTTTGCTACCCATGAAAGAAAGTATATGGTTCAAAAGTACCCACTTACCTATGTCACATGTTGTGATAATTGGTAAAAGTTTGCTCGGCTCTTAGTAGAGTCATCTTAGTGAGTGAATAAGTCTCCACTTATTTTGTGCTACTGATCTTCAACTTTTAGATAATAGTTTTGAGTAAGATAAACTGCACTTTTTTTTAACAATTGTTAGTAAACATAGAATTAATAGTTTAGAGTTACATTTTGGAAACACTAGTCTGGTACATAGATTGAATATGATAACTTGTAACATTTGGTGTTGTTCCAGGCTGAATATCTAATTTGTAAAGCAATTTCTTCACATTTATAATGCAAGTGGACCACATACATTTATAGGAGAGTTTATTGACTTACATTAGTAATTGCCTTAATAATTAGGAGGCAGTAGAGACAAGTTAATACATGAGCCTGAACTCTGGAAAAATGTGAACATTTTAAAGAAGAAATCATAAGGTGTGAAAGTGAAAAGTATATTAGAAGTATGTTCTGAAACTTAGCACTGAATTATATTATAAGTACTTGTGAAGACATCTGGAGAAGGAAACATGGACAGACTGGAAAAAATTCTACGAGTTTTAATTTGAGGTTCATTTTTCTTCATTATGAGCAAACTGAAATTGTGTAAACAATATTTCATTTCAAATGTTCTTTGAAAATTTCTCATATTATCATGAAAAAACTTGAGTATCCTACAATGTTCAAGGTTACATACACTACACTTATTTTCCTACAGCCAGTTTATGGAATGAGTTTGAAACAGGAAGATATCTGTATTACATACAAGTAGGACCAAATTTCTTATTTATTGAAGGTAATCGTCATCTGTCTACTGACTAGGGTATGCTTTTGATCAGATGTTTTGATACTTTTCTTTGCTTTCTTGTATTTTGTGCATGTAATTATTTGCTGCCACCATTACTTTTATTTACTAAACATCCTTAAAGAAGTCTCCTTTTAGATTATTTCTCTTCTAAATATATAAAGAAAGCCCTAAAAGTTCGTTTAACATCCAGCACTGTAATGTCAATCTTCTCTTAAACTGCAGTTCAAACACAACTATGACAAGCATCGTTGTTAACTTGAATAAGCAGTCAGGTGGATGCTCACTGAAACAGACTAACACATGCAACATTTGAAAGAAAATTAGTAAAACCAAATTTGTGGGTTTTTTACTATAAACCAAGCTGCAAAGTTGAAAAAAAAAAAATAATCCTTTTCACATTTTTAGGACTCAAGAAAAGTTTTTCTCCCTCACAAAGACTCATCTGGTTTCACATGAAAATTGTTTCCTCTTGCCAGAAAACAGATACATTTCAAACTATTCTGTTGTCTTTATTTCTGCAAAATATTGGAAAGGGTTGTACTTCAATGCAGAACTATCCTGCACACCATTTTCATTAACTGAATAATTCATCCATTTTACAGAACATGCTATATGCTTTTGCTTTTTAGTCATTAGAAAACCATCACTTGCACAACGCTTGTTTAAATGCGTGTCACACTGGACCCTGGTAGCTTCTGATTATGAGAAAACAAGTAAAAGCAGTGTACTGTAGTTTTTTATCTTCAATGTGCACTACTATCTCCTGTCCTAAAAGCATACAATACTTTCCAAGGAAATACGTATTACGATATGTCTTAAAAACAGTGAAATTGGTACATGTCTTTTTAGCTGCAGCAGCCCATTTAGAATCCACTATCCACCAATGCTGATGAGAATTCTTCCAGTTGTTCAGAGCACCCTTAATTAGATACCAAAACCCAGACCAATAAAGATATTTATATGGTAGATTCTCAGGACACGGACTGGTAAGGTTCTGTAACAATTCATAAAGTTAAAAACTCAAATGTGAGAAACCAGTCACATGAACATATAAAACATCCTCAACATGAAGCTTTTCTGTGTTAAAACACCAACAATATAAAACCAATACAATACACTTACACTTACAATAAAAGCTCCTTAACCTTTTGCTGACGTATTACAGAACTGGAACAGAGGAAAATAAAAGATGATTGGGGGAGGGGGAGGACAGAAAGGGAAATATTTGGAAAAACAGACCTGAATTGTGGCAATGCCCTAACTGGAATTTGGGAAATAAACAAATTACACTACAGTTCTTGGTTTTTGCCTGAAACAATCAAAGTACTTCAATCACAATAAGTAAATTGATTTTTGACATTAATTTATTGCCAACCACCCAAGAACACAAAGAACCAGGAGCACAAAGTAGCTTACCCACGAATGTTCACCTACATGTCTTCATACTTGATGAAGCACTGCATTACAAACCTCTTAACCACGTATTTGTGTACCATAAAACTGGTTAATTCTATATCAATAGTGATGACACAGATAGTATCGTCTTTTAAATTTTCAGAGCAATGAGGCATCCTGTTTCCTCTGACCTAGAAATATGCACAAAGCCGCCAGTGTACAGATCACTAGAGACCTTCTTCCATACAGGACTGAACACTGGATAAGATAAAGGGTTGGTATTATATGTGTTACAATGCATGTTGCATATTCACACAGAGAAGTAGCAGTATATACTGTACACTGTATTACTGTAAACATAATTATGGATGTCATTTACTCTAGAATTCAAAATAGTTTTGGAACTTTTAGACCATAGCAGAGACTAGTAGGAGAAAATCCATTAAGGAATAGATTATGTCAGCAGAGAGTTATTTGTGTAATTCATATAATATACTGGGTTGTAATATTCTTGTAACATTACGGTATAATGGTTGATTGTAATTGGTCCAATATATATTTAGATGTTATAACAAAGTTTTACTATAAATGCACCATAAATAGAAACATATAGCATTTATATATTTTTCTTGAAAACTGGAAACAAAATTAAATGGACTTTTAATGTGGGGGAATTTGTGCTCACCAGGGAGCTGTTTCTAAACAGGAAAGTCAATATGGTGGGGGAAAGGGCTGAAGATTTCCAGAAAGAGGCATTGTTCTCTTTCGGGAATAGACTAGTTTAAAGCATTCCTTTGAAAGAGAAGGAAGTCACTTAGCCCAGGAGGGAATAGGACGTCAGAGTGGATGCTAAAGATTGAACATTTGTTGCTGGACAAGTGTAGAAACTTTTATAACTTTTTTTTTTTTTTCTCCTTAATAGAAATATCTTGCTAAGTAGCATTTTGGCATTTTCTAGTTCTAGGGATCTGGACAAATTCCAGTTCGTGTAATTACATTGTTACTTACTCTCTCCCTCCCTGCAGCTTAAATTGCTTTCATCATTCTTCTTTCACATCCTGTCCAGAACTACTGAAGATTTCTATATTAACAGGAGTTATGTTCTAAATAGAGCTAATAACATAATAGGTGTCATCTTCTAAATAGAGCAAATGACACTTTTTAATCTAAAATCATTGTTTAAAGTCCAGATTCATGCAAAGTTAGCCTCATTTTTGCCAAATTATTTGCATCTAAGAAGAAATATGATTTAAACAATTCTTTTCTTATTAAGTTAAATATTGTGTTTAACTCAAAGTGATCTCTTTTCAATTTTATGGTCCACTGAAACTTTTCTGACCAGCATATTTGGTATTAGCAATGAATCAGTTATTTAGATCAATGAAATTTCAATCTTGTGGTCAGAAGTGAAAATGAACTGCTGCACGGGAGAAATACAGGCCTGGACTAAGCATGGAGATTGTGGGTTTGTGAAATGACTCTTCAAAGCATCAGCTTTGCAGTACAGATTTAATCTAAAATATATGGAAAGTAACTAAGTGAATAGTTCTTTCTGTTTCAAATGGTACTGGCAAGTCAATGTTTAAAAAAAAATGCATTAAAAATGTTGGAACCCCTTTTCAATGTGTGTCAAGAGCAAAGGAAATCAGACAGAGAGAAATTATAAACGACATAATTTTTTCTCTGCAACCTAAGGCAGTACTAATTTATATTTGTATATTGTTCTCTGATCTGATCTCAACAAACAGTTGTCTAGGTACAATAGAATAAACTACAGGACGAAAGACAAATTATCATATATTCCTTAATACGTTGTTGGCAATGTCTTCTCTGGAGGAAGCAGTGCCTTCATCCAAAGGATTTTAAATTGCTAGGCTCATCCTTTCTTACCAAGATGCTTCTCCCTTAGTAATGTCTGTGAGCCTGAGTTCGGTAGTCCACAGAACTTTACAGGCAAGTACATAGTAATTCCCAAAGATACAAACACAGCAGTTTCATACGGTACACTGCAAATACGATCCACGTCTAGAACTATATGTGTTATCTGAATGTTACAGGAAAAGTCCATTTCTTAGTGAAACAATTAGTTTACTTACTGTATTGCTAATGAAACACATATTGTTCAAGTGATAACAATCTAACTTCACAAAATATCCTAATGAAAGAGGAAAATTGGAGTCTAATCCCCCAAATCCCATATAGTTCCTACTGATTTCAGGGAATGATTTGCCTGTTAAAAGACTGTACATGTGGACTAAAAATTGAAATATTTTCTCCTTATTTGTTCCTTTTATGTCACTTGAAGTATCTGTAAGTTATTAGAAACTTTCAATCATATTTATAGGAGGCTACATGTGACCAATTAACTTTATATTTGTTGAAACTTGTAAGCACAATTGCATAGTTTTAATGCAAAGAATGAGAGATAATACATTTCAGAACCTTCATGTTTTAGCAGCAAACACACTCCCTGTATGAACTGTGTGCTCTAATTTTCATTTTCTTGCTATTAGATGTAGCATGTCACCAGATCCAAAACAAGTTACAGTGTAACCACAACAGACATGTACATCAAACATGTATCATTAAAGGAAGATTTTGATCGAACAAGTCCTAAGTGAAAGCATGAGCAATTCAAAAAGTTTTGAAGAAGCTATTGTTAAAAATATTCTTTGTTCACTCTAAATGGAGAGACTTATTGTGGCACACATCCTTCCAGAATGGATTTTTTTCCTATAGTTTCTTTATTTTAGTTATCTTACTGACCACACCAGCTCATTTTCATTTTCTAAATTATAATACTAGTTGGGATAAAAGAAACCTCAGATTCTTAACAGACAAACATATCTTCTGTTCTCAGCTTTCTGCATTGCTGCATTGACCTTGTATGCCAGTAGCACAGAAGCTTTTTAAGAGTTGTTATCCCAGAAAGAACCAAGTAGTACAGTATTTTCACGCTTATCTCCATAAGGTCATAGTTTCTTCTAAATTATTTCTTAGTAACCACCTAATTGTGTGCACCTAAAAAATCTCCATGAACTTCTGAACCTTTCAAAGCTGGAACAAATGTTAGTCATATCCCAAAAATCACTAACATCTGCTCTGCTGTCATCTAAGCAATTTTTAAGGAGAATGCAAGGACCCTTCTACAACATTTCTGGAAATAAAACAGTAGGAATATAAACATAATTTGGAAACCTGTGCAGTTCACAATGTAGACCTTTACAAATGTCATGTCCTCCTAGGGTCTGTAGCTGGAACAAGGAACAGGCATTGTGTCTCTATGGGTAACGCACGCAAAATCTAAAGATCTCTAGCTATTTCCAGATATAGCATCTTCCTCTACAGCTGGCAGAAAAAATAGGTCCATGTTTTACTGGAATCTGTCGAGAGGTACGCTCTTATGAAACATTGTTTTTGACTTGGTATTTTCTCCAAAACACCTGTTCTTTAGAAAACTCACAGCCAACTGTACCCACTTCATCAGCCCTTCGTGTCCTCAGTCCTGTTGCTCTGGTTTACTTGGTACCGAGTGCTGTCTCTCTCCTCTGCTACTGATTGCTCAGGACAAATTTTCTGAAAGGGACAACAGCTGCCAAAAAGCAGCTTAGTGGCTGACAGAAAATTTAGCATGAAAGCATAATACCATTTTCGTTATGGCTGCGTGCTTCATTTAAGATTGTGCACTTCAAGCACTTCTCTGTCTTCAGAGACTGTATCTGCACTTCCTGTTGTGCAAAGGTTTCAGAGTGTATGATGCCCATACATCACAGAAGCTCTGGACATTTGGGAAAGCTAACATTAGTCTTAACAGCCATACTGAGAAAACATAATGAAGCTTATCCCTGCCCATGGGAGGGCAGCTGGAACTAGATGATCTTTAAGGTCCCTTCAACCCAAACCATTCTGTGATTCTATGACTTTAAGTTACTGTGCTCCCAGTAGTGTTAGAAACCTCTTTCTATCATTTATATTTTTGGGAACCCTGCCCATTGTTCTTTGTCCTGTAATAGCTTGAATCACTCAGTTTGACTGATATGTGGAATTTTTTTGTCAGGCAACTGCTCTTCTGAGCTCATGGCAGAGATGGTGAGATGGTCTTGAGGCTCTCAAAGTTAATCTGAAACCTTAAAGCAAAGTATTTACCAAGAAACACAGATTAAGAGGAGGCAATATGCAACCTCTGGCATCTGTATTTGAGTGTGCAAGCGTCGATTAGCCTGCACTGAAAACACCACTAAACTTGAGGAGTGGTTAGCGTGTCAGTGGGTTGGGGAAGAGAGATGCTGAACGACCACCCATATTAAAGTCTACTTTAATTCCATTCAAGGTGAAAAATCCTGATTTAGCTCCATTTGGGAAAGTTTTTCCTCTCATTCTCTCAGCACCATTTTGGATAAAATAGAAGACATGTTACCATTAAGATCTTCCAAATTCTTGCAAAGGTGCATCAATGCATCTTTTTCACAGATGGCCATGAACAAAAAGCTTTACATAAAATTATATGTATAGCCTTGAGATTTTTAGAACTGTTTTAAAACCAAATCTATACTCCATTAACTGTTTTCAGGCAGCATTGGTGGTTCACCTGTCCTTGTATGTTGCATAGTTTGGTTCAGAACTTGTCCCACCAAAAAACTCTTTTAGTTATGGCAGCACTAAACTGCCAAAGCTTTCTACCTGGGGTCCCCATCTGTGGAGCAAACAGAGAGAGGATAAAGGAACAGCCCATAGCACTTTCAGTCATTATTTTCATTGATTATGGCTAAGTTAAATAATGGGAAGTATACCTGTGTCTACACAAAGTGCAACTAAACACCTTGCATTTCATTCAGCCCCTTAGAGTATACCAGTATAACCATGCTTCTCAACATTTCTAACCTCTGTAAAATGTTTAGTGGCCTAAACAAACGAAATGTTGATCTGCCTTTTATTAATTTCATTTTTTATCTTCTTGTATACTGACGTTTGACAGCTGTGACATTCATGGGCAATGCATTTGAAAAAGAAGACATAAATATTCAGAGACATATTAGAATGCTGTTCAATGTAAGCACCTGTCTACTTAGTGTTGACAGAAAATCATTTACTTTGCTTTATGCATGTTCTCTCCAGAGACTACAGAGGTCCTATTTTATTTAAAGAGCTGGTCCCAACATCAGTACTAGCTCTTGAAAATGCAATATATACAGCTAATTATATTTATTAAGGAAACAACTCTGGTTTATATTTTCAATAATACTTAAACAATTTTTTCAACCTCTACTTCAGAATTTCCTTTCTTTGGGGAAATGAAGGAGGAAAGGTAAAAGGGAATGAGGAGAAAAAGTATGACCTCATGATGTCTTTATTTATGACATCACAAAAGATGAAATAGAAAGTACAAGATACTGAAAATAATATCAGAAAATATATGTAATGAAAAGGGATCACTGCTTAATAGTCCTTTTGATTACCAATGATCACATAAATAGCTCCACTAACTTTAAAAATTGACATAAAACCAGTTAATTTAAATAGAAAAAATAAGGGGAAAGGGTCACTAATGTCATGGTATTATAAAAAA
Organism: Thinocorus orbignyianus; assembly: GCA_013400375.1. Taxonomy (NCBI): domain Eukaryota; kingdom Metazoa; phylum Chordata; class Aves; order Ciconiiformes; family Thinocoridae; genus Thinocorus; species Thinocorus orbignyianus. The sequence goes on from VXBW01008505.1 coordinate 489,084, forward strand.
TAAAGCATTAAGAAATGTAGGTGTTTTTCTGCTTTTTGACAGTTTGGCAAAAGACTAGTGGAAACAAGAATAATCAGATAACTGGGACTGCTACAGATCTCAAAAAAAAAAAAAACGGGGACGGCAAAAAAAAAAAAAAAAAAAAAAAAAAAAAAAAAAAAAATCTTTTTCCTTAGCCAAATAATCACACATATGAAAAATTTGGAAGTCATGAATTTTTAGCCTTTAGACTTCCACAGCATGTGCTTCTCCAAGGAGGGAAGACCGTTTTGCACCATAGTTGTATTTACCATAAAAGGTGAAAAAAACGGGGGAGGGGGGAGAAGAACAAGAGAAAATGAAAAATAAAAATAAAATAATGAAAATTTAAAAAAAAAAAAAAAAAGAGAGAGAAAAAAGCTCAGAATGAGCCCAGCCTAATTTTGGGGACATTACGCTCCATTTTATTTTACCTGACAGGAGTATGTAATGATGTTAACTCAGCGCTGATCATGCAGCGTGGGTGAGTGGGGGAGGTTTGAGAACAGAAAATTCTTGAGAGGTTTAGATGCCACAAAACCTGACAATGCTGCCACCTATAGATCACAAGTGACAACATCAGCTCCTCAGAGTCAGTCGGAGGGGATACTCAGCAGCAAAAAAACACGGTATAAAAGAAGCAGGAATGTATGAACAAATTCAGACTCCTGCACATGGTTAATTCACCTGATGAAGCAGCTACTTTGGTTGATCTAGTTCAATGCTTTTATATAATTTAATTAGGATCATCACAAAGCAACGTAACCTGTCCACAGAAATTATGAGCTGCAAGTCCAGACCCCATATGAATCCTTTTGCTCAATTAAAGCTAAGCAGTTTTTTATAGAAAGATTTTTTTTTCTCCTTAAAGTGCACACAAGGAGCAATGGCGCATGATATGCTTTTTTTTTTTTTTTTTTTCACATTAAGGTAATTATGTAAAGGCAGTATCATTGGAAATACTTGCTGAAACCAAAAATTTACACTGCTATTGCAGACATTTAAACCTGTCATTTTTAAGATATTGGCACAATTTTCCTATGCTATGGGAGAAACATGGGTGATTAGACCTAATGACTTCAGATATCTTCATGTCACTTTCCTAATATTAGCACTTACTACTAAAATACCAGGAATAGTCTAGAAAATTAATTTCTAAAATCTGTTTGGAAATAACCATCTGTATTTACACCTATAATTGGCCTTTTAATTGGTGTTTCCATTTACACAGTGTATGTATTTCATATAATAAATCGATATTGCTATTTTAATGTCACTTCTGGCAACTTCTCTCCCTTTTCAATCTTACAGTCCTAAGAAGCTAGTTCACTCAGCTGAGGGAAGGTAGACCTTTAAAAGATTTACTTCCCAACTGTAAAATAAAATAA
>VXBW01008507.1:1392-30262 GCA_013400375.1 Thinocorus orbignyianus
ATGGAGCAACCTGCTCTAGGGAGAGGTGTCCATGCCCATGGCAGGGGGGTTGGAACTTGATGATCTTTAAGGTCCCTTCCAACTCTGACCATTCTAGGATTCTATGACTCCTGTCAATGCAGGAGCTCTTGCAGTAACCAGTAATGGGAAAAGAACTGGGTAATCCGTAAGTTTGCCACAGAGGAAAAAGCTTTTCCCTCTCCATCCTGTACAGACTCCCACCACCAGTTTCTCAAAAGCTGATGGAACCAGCCCACAGCCTGGGAATCGGGAGCGGGGGGCTCAGCTCCAAGGCTGTAGGAGCATCCTACTCACCAAGCTCCCCACCCGGAGAAACCGATGGCCTGCAGGATGGTGAGAATGAACTGTGCGCCGAAGACGAAGAAGAAAGCCATGAAATTGAATGAGCTGTCCGACCTGTGAAGGAAGAGAGGAAGTTAGGAGGGAGCCCAGCACCTTGCATGGCTTCACACTTAGTTTGACACCCTCACAAACCCTCAAATATGGGATCTCAGAAGAGAACCAGAGCAGTGAGAGCCTGGCCCAGGTTGCCCCGAGAAGCTGTGGCTGCCCCATCCCTGGAGGGGTTCAAGGCCAGGCTGGATGGGGCTTGGAGCAACCTGGTGTGGTGGGAGGTGTCCCTGCCCAGGGCCTTTCCAACCCAGATGACTCTTTGATTGAGGAAACCCAAACAAAACCACCCCATGGGCTTCTACTCACCGAAAGGCTTTGTAGGCAGGTCGGAACCAGCAGACGTAGCCACAGGGACTGAAGAGGAGAAGCCAGAGGATGGCCAAGCCAAAATTGACCCCGTAGCCACCTCCAATCCACCACGCCAGGCAGGCGATTACATTCACCACCAGTGTCATGCAGTAAACTGGAAGAAGGAAAGAACATGAGGTTGTGCAGTTTCGTATCTTCATACAAAATGCAAACAAACCCTTGGCCTTACAATAGGAAGGGGTCACGCTGTGGTGGGAATCTCAAGCCCAACAATGCAGCTCCTCTGAGTGAGTCAGGGGTTCCTGCGTGCCTGCAGGTGCAGCAGCACAGACACATCCATCTCCAGAGGGATGAGGAACCTCTTTTGGAACTTGCCAAAGGATGGAGAACTGGGTAGTCACCAATATCACCAATACAGGACTCAGGCCACTATCATTATTCCCCTCTGCTCTGCCCTGGTGAGGCCCCATCTGGAGCACCGGGTCCAGTTCTGGGCCCTCCAGTTCAAGAAGGACTGGAAACTGCTGGAGAGGGTACAGCAGAGGACCACCAAGCCTCCAGCGGAGGCTACAGAGATGATGAGGGACTGGAACATCTCTCTTATGAGGAAAGGCTGAGAGCCCTGGGGCTGTTCAGCTGGAGAAGAGCAGACTGAGACGGGATCTCATCGATGCGGAGCAATAGCTAAAGGGTGGGTGTCAGGAGGATGGGGCCAGACCCTTCCCAGTGGTGCTTGGACAATGGGCAATTGGCATCTGAGCCCAGCTGCTGCTTCTGACATACAAATTATGCAGGAGTTAAAATAAACCACTGTTTTACTACAAAGAAAACATCTTCTGAGTAGCTAAACCAACAAGGCTTTATGAGTGGCGTTTGGATGTATCTTAATATTGATGAGAAGAAAGAATTCTAAGTATTTACATTTAATTTATACAGTAATTAGCTGCAGTTCTTCAAATTTTTTATTTTTATATAAGTTATTTACTTTCTACAAAAAAACCCAAAACAAAACACCAAGCCAAAAGCAATCAAGCTCTTGGATTTGTGAGGAGCTTCTGGTCCTCCCTGCATGTCAGGAGCTCTGCTCTCCAGCAGCAGGAGCTCTGGTACAGGTTTCCCCAAACCATCACCCACCTTAGTAAAATGCTCACATCCAGTTAAAGCAACGAGCATCCAACCTTCCAGCAATGACTTTGGCTTTTCTATTTTTACCACCGGCCTTTTCCTGTTTGCTGCCTTCCCTCCGTGTGTGGCCCCCTCCCCAGCCCATCTCAAAAAGTTGTGCAGAGCCCCCCTCCCCCAATGAATAACAATCACAGAATCACAGAATGGTCAGAGTTGGAAGGGACCTTAAAGATCATCCAGTTCCAACCCCCCTGCCCTGGGCAGGGACACCTCTTCCTAGAGCAGGTTGCTCCAAGCCCCATCCAGCCTGGCCTTAAACACTTCCAGGGATGGGGCATCAACANTAATAATAATAATAATAATAATAATAATAATAATAATAATAATAATAATAATAACAACAACAAAAAGCCTGCTTGTGGTGGAAATAGAAAAACTCCTGGTGAAAATGTCAGGGCTCCTCAAGCCCATGCCTTGACTGGTTGTCCCAGTGGCTGGCACCTCTCCAGTTTGCCATGAACTCCACTGAGGGACGCTTTGTCTGGGGGGAGCCGCAGACAAAGGCGGCTTGACAGCGTTTAGCCGGTTAGTCTGAAGGGACAAGCAGTTTCTTCAGGCAAGAAAATTACAGAGCTCATTCCAGCATCTCTAAATCATGAAGGGACAATGGAGTGATGGACGATGCTGTTATTTATGCACATCTCTCCCATACACACATCCTATGCATCTGGAAGAAAAGCCCTGCCACCAATTGCATATTTGGCAGAAAAACGAGCTTTCCTGCAGCGAGAAGGGTAAATAGGATGACAAGCATTTGGGGGGAAAAAGGATAAGAAAGGCAAAAAGGTTTTTAATTCTCTGACACACTTGCATTTTCACAGAATCCCAGAATGATATGGAGTTGGAAGGGACCTCTGGAACCATCTCCCCAACCCCCTGCCAGAGCAGGGGCACCCAGAGCAGGTCCCACAGGAACGTGCCCAGGCAGGTTCTGAATGTCTCCAGAGATGGAGACTCCCCCACCTCTCTGGGCAGCCTCTGCCAGGGCTCTGCCACTCCCACAGGGAAGAAGCTCCTCCTCATGTTCAGATGGAGCTTCCTGTGTTCCAGTTCGTGCTCCTGTCCTGTCCCTGGGCACCACTGACAAAAGCCTGGCCCCATCCTCCTGACACCCACCCTTGAAGTATTTATAGGTGTTGATCAGATCCCCCCTCAGCCTTCTGTCCTCCAGACTAAAGGGAATTTGGCAGGTGACACCAAGAAGGGGAAGTTTTAGCCTCCTCACAGTGAGGTGGGGAGACAGGCAGCAAGCACAAGGGCCACGTTTATTTTCCGGCCTAAAATCCTCCCGTTCATCTCATTTGAGGTGAATTGGGAATTAATTTAGGATGGCTTTTCTGAGGAGTAAAACATCACTTGCATTAATAGAGGCATCAAATATGGTCTGCTTTTCTCCTCCTCAAATTCATTAATAGACTTTTCTGATACTCTCCTTTCCTCAACAGCCAACTCTCTGGCAAAGATTCAAGGCACAGAGGCTTAAAATCCGGGCACAAGTTTATATTACAGTATCCTAAGAGGAATCATTGCTTCTGATCAACCAACTGCAGTCAAAACTTGAAAGCACGTAAGTCATTGAGATTTGGTTTTTTACCACACAGATACATTTGCCCAGCACAGGTTTTATCTTCAACTTACAGATCCAGACGTGGTAGATCCTCTTCACCAGAGACTGGTAATCAATGGGAATTTCATCAGCAAAATTCTGGTAGAAACACGGTTTTAGAGGGATAAACTTGGGGAGTGGTGGGAAGTTATTCACCTTTTCTACAACAAAACACAGACATTAGCTGATGTGAGGAACATTCTCAGAGAGCTGAGCAAGTCCAATGTGCTCCAGACCTGCCTCCCGCACCCTGTGGGTCCTGAGGTTGAGGGGACTCGCAAGAAGCAAAAGAGATCAATGGCCAGTGGCTCTGCTTCGGGCAGCATGGTCACCCTCACTAAACATCTCATTCTCCTTCCTCAGCAGAGGAGAGGACATTTAAACTCACACATAGAATCACAGAATGGTCAGAGTTGGAAGGGACCTTAAAGATCATCAAGTTCCAACCCCCCTGCCCTGGGCAGGGACACCTCTCCCTAGAGCAGGTTGCTCCAAGCCCCATCCAGCCTGGCCTTAAACACTTCCAGGGATGGGGCATCAACAGCTTCCCTGGGCAACCTGTTCCAGTGCCTCACCACCCTCACACCAAAGAACTTCTTCCTAAGATCTCATCTAAATCTCCCCTCTTCCAATTTAAAACCATTCCCCCTCGTCCTGTCACTCCACTCCCTGACCAAGAGTCCCTCCCCAGCTCTCCTGGAGCTCCCTTCAGATCCTGGAAGGCTGCTCTCAGGTCTCCCCAGAGCCTTCTCTTCTCCAGGCTGAACAGCCCCAGCTCTCTCAGCCTGTCCTCACAGCAGAGCTGCTCCAGCCCTCTGAGCATCTTGGTGGCCCTGCGCTGGACCTGTTCCACCAGTTCCATGTCCTTTCTCTGTTGAGGACTCCAGAACTGGACACAGGACTCCAGGTGGGGTCTCAGGAGCACAGAGCAGAGGGGGAGAATCCCCTCCCTGGCCCTGCTGCTCACACTTTTTTTGATGCAATGCTTAAAGCGAGGAACAAGCAACACATGCATTCTATACCTTTACTCATCCGTGTGAAGCTGCAGGAAAGGAGCTGCCAGACAAAAAGAAACCTGCGGGATAAGGTTCCCTGAGAAGCTGGGAGAGACCAGCAGCATTTGGGGGACCCCTGGCTGTACAGAGGTTTTTAGTGACCAGCTCTCAGAAAAGCAAAGGCAGAAGAAAGGCTGGTGATTGTCTGGACAGACTGATTTACCTCCAGCTGTGAGCTCTGTGCAGCTGGGGCTGTTAGCAACTGGCAGTGGGTACAGGACCACAGGATGCTATGGGGTTGGAAGGGACCTCTGGAATCATCTCCTCCAACCCCCTGCCAGAGCAGGTGGCGCAGGAACGTGTCCAGGTGGGTTTTGAATGTCTCCAGAGACAGAGATTCCAACATTTCGCTGGGCAGCCCCTTCAGGGCTCTGCCACCCTCACAGGAAAGAAGTTCATCCCCATGTTTAAATGGAAATTCCCATGTTCCTGTTTGTGCCCATTCCCTCTTGCCCTGTCCCTGGGCACCACTGAAGAAAGCCTGGCCCCATCCTCCTGACACCCACCTTGAAGTATTTCTAGGTGTTGATCAGATCCCCCCTCAGTCTTCTCTTCTCCAGACTAAAAAGACCCAAGTCCCTCAGCTTTTCTTCATAAGAAAGATGCTCCAGGCCCCTCATCTTTGTGGTCCTCTGCTGTCCCCTCTCCAGCAGGTCCCTGTCCTTCTGGAACTGGGGAGCCCAGAACAGGTCCCAGTGCTCCAGCTGGGGCCTCCCCAGGGCAGAGCAGAGGGGCAGGATGACCTCCCTCCACCTGCTGCTCACACTCTTCCTGATGCCCCCCAGGATGCCACTGGCCTTGTTGGCCACCAGGGACCATTGCTGGATCCTGGGCATCCTGTTGTCCACCAGGAGTCCCAGGTCTTTTTCCTCAGAGCTGCTCTCTTCAGGTCACCCCAACTTGTCTTGGTACAGGAGCTTATTCCTCCCCAGGCACTTGCCCTTGTTGAACTTCATGAAGTTCCTCTCTGCCCAACTCTCCAGCCTGTTCAGGTCTCACTGGATGGTGGCAGCACGTCCCCGTGACAGTAAGAAAAGATGTCTTTGGAAAGCATCTCCCAAACCAGAGTTCAGGGAAGGTAAGAAGAAACCAGGGATGATTTTGTCATGACAAGACTCATGAATGTACCCTTTTTTCCTTTAGAAGACAAGTTTTTCCTATAAGGTTAAGTCCCAGAAACAAAAAAAGCTTTGCTTTCAGATACAATAAATGAGGAAACCCTGACAGCAGCAGTATGGGGAAGAAAACCTTACCTTGGGAAGAAATGACATTTATAAATCAAGTCATTAAATGCCTAAATCCTCTGGGTTTAAGCTGCTGTCAGCTTCCAGATGGATGCGCAGACCAGGCTGTGTTTCTGTGTGTGCCTGGATGTGCGTCTCTACATGTCTGGGAATGTTTGCTCTTCCCTCCCAAGTGCTGATTAAAGTTTGATTCCAGGGCATCGTGACTAATTTTCTCTTGTCTACTTCAGCCCCAGTAAACAGAATGAAAAACAACCAGAGGAAAAGATGAAGAATGTCCTGGGAAAACCTCCAAATGGCACAGAAGAGGAGAGGAACGCAAGAGTTCCCCTTCTCCTGCCATTATCTCCCCAGGAGAAGACATTGGAGCTTCTTTGGTTCCTTTAAAAGCTGTCAGGGAAGGGTCTGAAGCTGTAAGCCGTGCTTTAGGAGAGAAAAGGCTTCACTTGATGCAAAGAAAAGGCATATTTTCATGGAGAAAATCTGGTGGGATAACACCCACTGTGAGCACACCAGAAGAATTGCAATAATGCCTTAAGTCACCAGCTCAACTTGTCATTTCAGTAGATTTTTCCTTATAAAAACAAACATTTCCTTATAAAAACAAACATTAAGTCTTCTGCCCCTCCTCATCTCCTCCAAATGCATCTGCCATGAGTTCAGGTGCCCTTCTCAAGCTGGTGTTCCTTACTGGTTAACACCTACAGCCCACGGCGTGCACTGCTGCTGTCAAAGTCCAGAGGGATTTGGACTTCTTAGGACTAATTTTTTTGTTTGTTTGCTATATACATGGAGGGGTTTCCTGCTGGAAAGTCTGCCTGGACATAACGACACTGGATGAAGGCAGGGAAGAGGGCACAGGTTTTAAAGTCAAAGAGACAGCTCTCTAGGGAAGTCAGTAGGATCAAGATTAATCGACCACGGTTAAAGCAGAATTTCTAAGGATCTTGGGATTTTTTTGGAGGGATGAGGATTTTTTTTCCTCTTTTTTCTGTCCCTCTTTAAGAGCTGAAGCTGCAGGTAGTTCCTTTGGGTCTGTTCTCTTCCCTTTTCTCTCTCTTACAGCCCATCTCTGCCACGAGCAGCAGAACTGCTGCCAGCCTCTAGTGCAGACGTTCCCAAATGCCGGAGCCAAAACCAACCAGGCTGCTGGGCACCAGGCTGTCATTTTTCAAGCCTACAAAATCCTCCAAAGACTTCCACAATTGTTTCCTAGGTACACAAAGATCAGGATTACACCTTTCCTCTGTTGCTGCCCAGCTACAAGCAGCCAGGTGAATGCTTTTTCCCAGCCAGAGATCCTGTAGTTTTCAGCCATCCTGGGCTATTTCCAAGAACAGACAAAAGAAAGCAAAGGAAAATCTCCCCTTTCGTGTCTGACTGGGTAGCTCAGGAGTGTTACAGCAAGGATCAACCCAGCAGATCTGCAAGCACAACCCCTGCTTTCACAAACCATAACCATATTACCAACAAACAGCTGCTGCATGGAAGTCCCTGACTTTTTCTTATCCTAAAAAAAGTCAGGAGGAATTGTGTTACTCATTTCACTAAAACTAAGACATCTGAAGATCAATAGTACAGCTGGGAACACTGTGGAAAGCTGTCTGGCCTCTGTAAGGACAGGAATTAGCCTCATGTACTTTTTTTGTGAATAAATTCCATCCTCAAAGAGCTTTCAGGCAAGTCACACCTTTATGGTCGAAACAGTGACCTCAGCTGACAAATCTACAGCGGACACTGTGCAACAGTGACAGTGACCAAGGCAGGAAAAGAGAAGGATCTGAAGAGCTTTAGGGATCACTGAGATCTCAGGAAGAGATGCGTGTGAGCTGGGGAGGTGCTCTTTATCAGGAGGTGTCGTGACAGGACGAGGGGGAAGGGTTTTAAACTGAAAGAGGGAAAACTGAGAAGAGATGAGATGAGACGTGGGGAAGAACTTCTTTGCTGTGAGGGTGGTGAGACCCTGACCCAGGTTGCCCAGAGAAGCTGTGGCTGCCCCATCCCTGGAGGGGTTCAAGGCCAGGTTGGAGGGGGCTTGGAGCAACCTGCCCAGGGCAGGGCAGCTGGAACAAGATGATCTTGAAGGTCCCTTCTAACTCGAACCATTCCATAATTTTACATTGCACACCTGGAGCATCACAGCCATCACAGTGTACGGGAGAACATTCTCTGAAGCCCCTCTCCCTACATCGTCGTACTTTGGGTGCTCTTACCTGCCATTTTTATTGAGAGTGTTCCCTTGTGAAGTTTCAGAGAGATAGCAACAGATCTACTGGGGACAGAAAAGAAAAAGAAAAGGAAAGCAGGTCAGCATGTGTCACTTAAATCTGCACCCAAAGAACCTCCTGGAATCCGGAGTCTCTGGCGCAGCGTTTGACAGGCTGCGAGCCCGGAGCTCCCACTACAAACCACTCATCTCCAGTTGCCCAAAGCAAACACACTGGAACTTGACAGGAGGGACCACCATTTCTCCTCATTCATACAAATCCCCCCTGGCAGCATCTCCTTTGGCACAACTCCACTCTCAACCAATTTTAAAGGTTGGATTATTCAGCAGCAACAAAACATGCTTGTGGCAAGAGCCGGCAAAGGCTGGGGATGCCGCAGGAGCCGCTGCCAGGACACGTGTCCCTTCCAGCTGCAGCCAGGCTGACAGGTCTGGGTGAGAGCCAGCACAGGGCATGCATGGGAAGAGAAATTTGTAGGAGCTCACCAGAACTAATGCCTCATTTAGCTGTTGAGATGATTCCTTGGCTCCTGGCTCTCTGCGGACTCTCCCAACTGCTGGAACAAAGAGATCAGGACTGTTAAGTGGGGAAGCACACTGCTGATAAAATAAAAAAACAATCAGCTGGTACACAAACCCCAGCCTCCCTCGTTATTTTAATAATTGTGCAAAACCCTTCTTAAAAGGCAGACTCATTCTGTTCCTGCCATTGTAAAGGGCCATAATTCTGGAAGAATCAAACCCCGTAAAGTTCACTCGGCGTCAGCCGCGCTGCTGGTTTTGGCAGAACTGCTCCTCCAGCTGAAAGAGATGTCTGTGCTCCGCTCCCATCCTACCCCCTTTTTTCATTCTGGATAAAAACACCCCGTGCCCCTATTGCAAATGCCAGAAGGGAAACACAGAACGCCACAAAACAACCCTTTGAAACAGCGCTGGAGGGTGTGACAAGAGTTACCAGAAATGAGGGAAGTCTGGACTGAAAAACCACCCCTCCAAAACCCCAAGCGCTGCTGCCAGCACCCACAGGTCAGAATAACCACGTTGTACCCAAAGTTCTCAGGATTTACAGCTGCTCCTTTCCCTTTCCTGCACCTCTGTGCTGTCCCACAAGCCCCGTGCATGGTCTGGAGGATGCAGAGCTTCCACTGGTGTGATTATTTTGTTGGGATGGCATTTACTTTCCTTTTTAATCGAGCTACTCTGGCACAGTCCCTGGTGGAGACAACGGTGCTCCGAGAGGCAGCAGGACCCACACAGCCAGCTTATTCCTCCTGTCTGTAGTTAAGCTTGTATATAACTGCATCTCTATGTCTACACTGAGAAGAACACGTTATGTAGCTTGTACCAGTCTAGAGAAAGCAACAAGAGTGTGGACATGAAATCTGGGAGCTGCTCAGGGCTGGGAATCCCTGGTTAAAGGCTCACACAAGGGGCTCCATCACAGCTGGGGCCTTCAGGCTTTCCCCCACCACACAGATCACCCAGCGTTTTTCTAGGCATTTTATAACCTCTGATTTAGAAAGGGCAGCATTTGGCTTCTTTTTCCAAAGATGTGTGAATAGAAAAGAAAGTATGAAGACAGCTCAGAAGGCAATTCCAACTTCACCCCACCCATTCGCAGCTGCTCCCAGCTGAGATCTGCAAATTCTGGGGGAAGAGGCAAGTGACACACAAATACTAGTGACACACTAAAAAAAGAGAGACTCTTTCACTAGAAGATGAGCAAATGAACTAAATAATCCTCTTCTGAAGGTGGATCTTACTCACGTCCTTCAGTGCCTGCGCCTCACAGCTGCAGAGCGGTGGGAGGCATCAGTCTATCCACTGGAAAAGGGACCCGAGAGACACCTTCCTCAGCTCTCCTGAGCCCTCCCTTCTCAGTAAAACAACTGCTGGGAAGCTGGGTGGCTTTAACTCCAATAAATAAATAAATAAATGACCCAGCAGAGAAAGCAGCATTCCCATGATCCACTCCCTTCTCCTCTTACTCACCTGTTCTTATTTCCCTGCTCATTTCCTAACAAATCTCAGCCCGCTTCAATGCTTTGGAGACCGAGCGCATTGCCTACGACAGAAACTAAATCCTCCTCCCCTTCTACAACCTTTGCTTCCATAAGTAACCTCAAAGAAGTTCCTGGGACAACAACTGCCATTTCCCTCCAGAAAGCTGTGATTTAGGAAGCCCAAAGCAGTGGTAAGATGCTTCTTTCTTGCAAAGACAAGCACAAACGACCAAATTTCACACTGAATAATCAGGGCTTGGAATATATCGACCTCCCACTGGTTCAGCTGCACCAAGACCCCCAGGTGTCTTCACGGACACCTACAGCAGCAAGTCTGAACCTTTCGTGGAGATGAAACTAGGGCTCCAGGATCCAATTCAATGTAATTTGGGTTCAGTGCTCCATGATACACTTGAACGGCAGTCGCTGTTCCCACACCTCCCGCTTGATTTGGGCAGGATTTCTGCAAACTCTTAATTGCAGAGTCTTGGGCTAAAAGATCTCAGACATGGGAAAAATCTTGGCTCTAATAAGCAACAATGTGGTTCAGCCAGGATGGGCAGGGGGAAAAAGGCACTGTGCAGCCCAAATATCCTCAAGTCAAGCTCCAGATCCTGCCATAAGGAAACAGATTTGCAGCAAATGCGGATAAATGGGTTCATAAACTTGATATCACTTAACCAGGCATGAGAAACACAGAAATTAAGCTCTCTATCCACTGGAACATTTGCAGTTTGGGAATAAACAAACATTTGCAATTGGGAACAGACAAAACCCAATATCCTGGTCTCCACTGCAGTGATTTCTTCATATTTGTGGAGGGAGGAAAAAACCACCCCAGCTAAGAGAACTGTGGCGTGAAGTGAACTTCCTTTTTCCACGTTGCTCATCCACGGGCAATGAATAACTCCAAAGTTTACAGCCCAACACACATGACTCATGAGAGCCCACTGGAGACAGTCAGGGCTTTTCATAGAATCCTAGAATGGTCAGAGTTGGAAGGGACCTTAGAGATCATCAAGTTCCAACCTCCCTGCCATAGGCAGGGACACCTNTCTTCACCAGTCTTTCAAAGACAAAAGCACCCTGTGTCATTTCAGGAGATGGCATTTTCCTTTTAAACCAGTTCAGGCAGCACCAGTTTTCCAGGTGGAAAACATCACGATTCCTTTGAGTGTGACTTTAGTACAAAGCACATTTCACCGTCACAGATTAGGGAGAAACGTGTGAAGGAATATCCGCGGCAACCTGCTGGAGGCACGTTACACAACTGCAATTATGTCACTATTTTGGCCCCTTGTTTGATATCAGATTTATTCTACCCGTGTTACAGTAAATATTTTAAAAACTTTTAGTTATTTCTCCAAAAAGAGAGAAATGCAGTAGGGGAAATAAATAAAGGACAGGCCAAAAGAGCCACAGGACACCGGTTCCCCTCCTGCCATCCCCAGGTGTCCCAGTCAAACCCAGAGGAGCCCGACATCCCAAGCTTTCCATCCAGTAAAATTCACCAGCTTCTGAAGTCTTGCTGTAGGATATTTTCTGGGCTGCTTTTATATTTCACCAGCTTCTGAAGTCTTGCTGTAGGATATTTTCTGGGCTACTTTTATATTTTCATTCCAACACGGTGCCTGTAGCGAGGCCACGAGCTCCTGCACAGATCTGTACCCAAGGGTTTCATCTGGAGCACTCTGCCTAAAGCAAACGGAGGGGCAGGATCCTCATGTGAAAGTAACAACCAAAGAATTTGCCAAGGCTCCCTCCTAAGACAATGCCTTAACAACCGGAGCACAAATGAAACAAGAAAACCTGGGCAACACACACACCTCCTGGAAGCGGTTCAAGCTCACCCATGTGGCGAGGGCCACCACCAGAGACCAGGCTCTCAGAGGTTACTCCACACTGCAGAGCCTGGTGGTTCAGAAGAGCAAATGGCCTAAAAGCAAGGACACCTTGCAAGGATCTGAAGGGAGCTCCAGGAGAGCTGGGGAGGGACTCTTGGTCAGGAAGTCTAGTGACAGGACGAGGGGGAATGGTTTTAAATTGGAAGAGGGGAGATTTAGATGAGGTATCAGGAAGAAGTTCTTTGGTGTGAGGGTGGTGAGGCACTGGGACAGGTTGCTCAGGGAAGCTGTTGATGCCCCATCCCTGGAAGTGTTTAAGGCCAGGCTGGATGGGGCTTGGAGCAACCTGCTCTAGGGAGAGGTGTCCCTGCCCAGGGCAGGGGGGTTGGAACTTGATGATCTTTAAGGTCCCTTCCAACTCTGACCATTCTAGGATTCTATGACCTGGGAGATGTGGATTTGAAACCATCAGGCTGGGCAGGGAACCACTGCAGCCCCCAGTGCTCCCAAGACAAGCGAATGCCTTGCTCAGGTGCCTCTCCAGTTGTCTTTAAAAAGTGGCGACTTTGCTGATTTTAAGAGAAAATGCTGGTTTTGCGTCTCATTCCAACGCAAAACTCTTCTCAGGAACTTCCCTGAGGGCCCAAGGAAGCAGAGGTCACTACACAAGGCACCAAAAGGCCTGGATCAGCATTATGAGCCTAGATTTTGTAAAGCTGACACAGTTTGTAGTTGATTGTTTATCCCCTCCCCGCCGTGTGCTGCCAACCCAGCGGAGCAGGACACTGCCCCTTCGGCGACACCAGCACAATGCAGTGCCATGCTTCAAACTAGCTGGGGCAACAAAACCAGCCAAACAATTAATTCCAAAAGCTGCCCACCGTGACCAGTGAGAATGGGGAAACTGTTTATGGCAGCCCTGCTGCTGAGAAACACACAGGGAACAATAAAGGCGGCACGGGTCACCATCCTCCCACGTCTGCCCAACAGACACTAGGGACACCCAGCTACACAGAGCATTTTTCTGCCCCAGCTCCCTGCAGTTTCCCATCCTGGAGCTGGTGAGAAAGCACAATGGGATGCAATCACCTCCAGGTGTCTCCCAGCCCATTCATACAACCACAGCAGATGGGCAAAAGCCTTCATTTAGGGACTACAGATAAATATTGACTTTGGTATGACTGCTTCCAGAAGTAAAGCTCAGCTGCTCTGGGGCAGAACTGCAGAAGGCTCAAGAGGAAGAGAGAAAGCACAGAAACACGTGTGTTGAGGGCACAAAAGCCCGTCACCTACTTGGACTGGCCTCACAAAGAAGCCTTGAGCTCCAGACATTAGCAACAACATTAGTTGGCCCAGAATAACACTAAAAAGTAGATAAATTATTCCATCACCTGCTTAATTTCTAACCCACTGCTCTCTTCATTATAGGTTCAGACAAGAGCTTCTTGAGCTAATTAACGGTCTCAAAAAAACTAAGACCAGAGAGGGGGAAATAAAATTATTGTCCAACCTGGCCCTGAATCCGTCCAGGGATGGGGCAGCCCCAGCTGTTCCAACCCATTCCAGTGCCTTCCCATCCTCAGTGTAAAAAATTTCTTCCTTATATCTCATTGCTTTATAGTTGCCCTATATCTAATTCCTCCATTAGGTATTTAATTCAGAAGCCACCAGCTCTCCCAGCAGGTCCCAGAGAGCACAGCCAGCCTTCTCCCTGGGCTTTCTAGGGAACACCCCAATCCCAGCAGCCAGAGCTCTGAGAATCATAGCCTGGTTTGGGTTGGAAGGGACCTTGAAGATCATCGAGTTTCAAACCTCCCACCACACCAGGTTGCTCCAAGCCCCATCCAGCCTGGCCTTGAACCCCTCCAGGGATGAGGCAGCCACAGCTTCTCTGGGCAACCTGGCACAGGGTCTCACCACCCTGTTCTTCCTACTATCTAACCTAAACGTCCCTGCTTTCCAACGAGTAAATCTACACTCTAGTAATCTAAATCTACCCTCTTTACAATGACAGTGTCTGTATTCTACCGAGAGCAGTACGAGAAAGTGCTGGCACCCAAACATCAAAAAACTTCACCCTCACTTCTCAGAGCTCAGTTCCACGGACCCTCCCCCCGCAGGAGCCCATGCAGCCGGGCTGTACCCCCGTGCCCGGGCTGGGAATGGAGGGAATGGAGAAAACGGAGGGGGCCGGGGGGGGGATCAGCCTCCACCCACCCGCTATCGCCCTCCGGACGGGGGGTTTCGGATCCCCCTCCTCGCCCCCCCGGCACAGGCCGCCCCCGATAGCGGCTCCCGGCGGGGCCGACCCCAATCCCGGCCGCAGCGGGGCTGCCCCCGANGGGCCCCAGAAGGAGCGAGGCGTGGGGCTGAGTCCGCTACGGCGGCCGGGAGGGACAGAACTGTGGGAGTAGCGGGAGGCGATGGTCGGGGGGGGTGGCACTAGAGTTCAGCCAANCCCCTGTCGCTGTCCCTGTCCCCCGGCGCTCACCGTGCCCACCTCAGGCGCAGCGGCCGCAGTCCCGGTCCCCTGGGCCCGCCGCGGGGGGTGCTGGGAAAGAGAGTCCCGGCAATGGCGGCGGCCGCCGCTCTCCCTTCAGCGAGAACTACAATTCCCAAGGGGCCCCGCGGCGCGCTCAATCACCTGAGGGAGGGCCCCAGAAGGAGCGAGGCGTGGGCTGAGTCCGCTACGGCGGCCGGGAGGGACAGAACTGTGGGAGTAGCGGGAGGCGATGGTCGGGGGGGGGGGCACTAGNGAGTAGCGGGAGGCGATGGTCGGGGGGGGTGGCACTAGAGTTCAGCCAAGTGGTCTGGGACAACCCCAGGCGGGGGGAAGAATGGCAGGAGAGCAGTCCTGAGGAGAAGGGCTTGGGGGTGTTGATGGAGGAGAAGCTCCCCACGCAATGTGAACCGGCAGCCCAGAAAGCCCCCCGCACCCTGAGGTGCATCCACAACAACGTGCCCAGCAGGGCCGGGGGGGATTCTGCCCCACTGAGCCGCTCTTGGGAGACTCCCCCAGTGCTGCCTCCAGCTCTGGGGCCATCAACATCAGAAGGACATGGAGTTGTTCGAGTGCTGGAAAGCTGTGGGCTTTCCTAGACACTCCAGCCTTTTTTCACTTTTCCCATTCCCCGGCTTAAAAATAGGACACCGTCGAAGAGGATGGTCCCCCCAGGCCCATGTAGACCAGTATGGACCCCTATAGACGTCTATAAACCCCTGTAGAGACCCCAAAACCCTGTGCACCCCTATGGCCTCTTGTGGAATCCCCTGTGGACCCCTGTGGAGTCCTATGTACACCTATGGACCCCCCCAGACCTCTGCATACCCCTATGGACTCCACCCTCACTCCTGTGGACCCTTATGGGCCCCCACCCCTCCCACCCCAGGCTCCTGTGGACCCCTTAGGACCCATATGGAGCCCTGTGGACCCCCTATGGACCCTATAGACCTATATGGACCCCTGTGGATCTCTCCGGGTCACACCTATTGTGTGAAACACTTCTCGCCTGCCCAATAACAACAGGTCAGGCAGTGATCAATACAAAGCACATTTTCTTAAAATGTTCTTGCAAGAAGGGGTGACCCAGAGGGAACACCGGGCGCTGGTGTGTTTTGGTTTTATTCCCTATTCCTGGCCGAAATTTCCCTCCCGTTTCCCCACTGGCTGGGTACTCCAGAGGTCACAACCTATCGGAGACATCTACGACTGCTTCCATCTGGCCCGCCCCTGTTTACCTCTGCCCATCACTCCGCCTACATCAGTTACTTCACTTATTTATTTATTCCCTTCTTTGGTAATGTTGCTCAAGTTTCTCAGCCTCAGTTAAACATTCATCTTCATTCTGACTGATATCTCCTGATGAGCGTTCTTGCATGTCCCTGAGAAGCCTCAGTGGTGTTAATAATTCCCTAACTATACCGCAATACAAGATGACCAATTTCTTCTGCAAAAACTAGTCAGGCTGTTCCTTTGCAAAAACAGTATCTTAATTTTTCTTACACGAGGGTGGTGAGAGCCTGGCCCAGGTTGCCCTGAGAATCTCCATCCCTGCAGGGGTTCAAGGCCAGGTTGGAGGAGGCTTGGAGCAACTTGATGTGTTGAGAGGTGTCCCTCCCAGGGCACCGGGGGTGGCTTTAAGGTCCCTTCTAACCCAAACCAGCCTCTGATCCTGTGAATTGTTACAGGATGGGTGCAAGGTGCACTGGGGCCTGGTCCCC
This sequence comes from Thinocorus orbignyianus, assembly GCA_013400375.1. Taxonomy (NCBI): domain Eukaryota; kingdom Metazoa; phylum Chordata; class Aves; order Ciconiiformes; family Thinocoridae; genus Thinocorus; species Thinocorus orbignyianus. The sequence continues at coordinate 17,501 of VXBW01008507.1, forward strand.
CTCCCTAGTGATGGGTTTGTCACAGCCATTCACCAGACAGGTGTATGGATGGCTCCCAGGGGATGGGGGGGACAAGGGCTGAGGAGAGGCCTCTGTGGGCAGGGAGCTGGGGCTGGGAAAGTCTTGATCCTGCTCGTTCGTGAACCCCCTATTTCCATCACCTCTTCGTGACTGTTAAAAATCCTGCAGCAGACACACTTTGGAGTCACCCACGGGCATTGTCTCCAACCAACATTACGGCATCCAGCTGCCAGCCCTCGCCAAGTTTTGGTTCCAAGTCTAGTTCCAACGGTCAGTGGGTCATGGCTATGTTTGGGAGCCAGGGCTGCGTGGTCATGGAGGAGATTGCTGTTTATAACTTCTGCTCTTAAATGCTGATCTCACTTCTGAATAAATCAGGTAAATCATTATCAACAGTAACAGAGCAGGTACTTGGTGCTTGTGTGACTTTGCTCCTTCTGCAGTTCAGCAAAGCAGGGCAGGGAGGGTTGGACAGAGATAGCTCCCTGAAATCCTGGTGCTGGTACTGCCAGACGGTGGGGTGCTGGGCAGCCCCTGCTCAGCCACACTGACAGCCCACCTGACACGCTTGCTGGATTTGGTGTTTGGTTCCGTAGCTCCTTTGCCAGCAGAACTGCCACCTTGGACTTTCGAAGGCCAGACTTTGGCCTGGTTAGGAACATGGCTGAGAGTGTCCCTTGGGAGACCGTCCTGAAGGGCATAGGTGCCAAGGAAGGCCGGTCATACTTCAAGGAGGAACTCTTAAAAGCCCAGGAGAAGACCATCCCAGGTTCCATAAAATGAGTCAACAGGGAAGAAGACTAGCCTGGCTAAACAGAGAGCATTGACTGTGCCTCAGAAATAAAAGGGCAGTTTATGATCTCTGGAAAAGGGGATTGGTAACTTGTGAGGAGTACCAAGACGTAGCCAAGCTGTGCAGGGGGAAAACTAGAAGGGCCAAAGCTCAAGCAGAACTTAACTTGGCCGCTATGGCTAAAACTAACAAGGAGAGGTTCTTTTGGTGTATCAATAGAAAAAGGAAGACAAGGGAAGATGTAGGCCTTCTGGGGAGTGAGGTGGGCGCCTTAAGAGGTGGAAGAGAAGGCAGTTACTGAATGTCTTCTTTGCTTCGGTCTTCACTACTCAAACTGTCCCCCATGAATCCCAGACCCAGGAAGCAAGGGGGAAGATGTGGAGAGAGGAAGATTTTTGTCTCTGTAGGGGAGCACTGGGTTAGAGACCGCTTGGCCAAACCGGACACCCATAAGTCCGTAGGTGTGTAGGTGTAGGACACCCGTAAGCTGCGTAGGTGGAGGGAGGTCATTCTCCCCCTCTGCTCTGCACTGGGGAGGCCACAACTGGAATCCTGCCTCCAGTTCTGGGCTCCCCAGTTCAAGAGAGACAGGGAACTACTGGAGTGAGTCCAGCGTAGGGCAACAAAGATGCTGGAGGGATTGGAGCATCTCCTGATGAGGAAAGGCTGAGAGAGCTGGGACTCTGGAGCCTGGAGAAGAGAAGGCTGAGGGGAGACCTTCTTCATGCTCCCAAGGATCTGAAGGGTGGGTTAAAGGAGGATGGAGCCGGACTCTTCTCAGTGGTTCCCAGTGACAGGATGAGGGGCAATGGGCACAAGCTGGGACACGGGAAGTTCCATTGGAATATGAGGAGAAACTTCTTTGGGGGTGAGGGTGTCAGAGCCCTGGCAGAGGCTGCCCAGGGATGGTGTGGAGTCCCCTTCCCTGGAGACCTTCAAGCCCCACCTGGATGAAGTCCCAAGGGATGTGCTCTGGGCAACCCTGCTTTAGCAGGGGAGTTGGACTGGATGATCTCGAGAGGACCCTTCCAACTCTGACAATTCCCTGATTCCTTAGCTCCTTGTTTACACTTACGCTCCTTGCCATAGATACCAGCCCATCTCCTAGGGCTGCTTGCAGACCAGCTCTATGTAAAGGCTGTTAATTTGACCATATATAAAATTTGCTCTACTTTTAAAAAAAAAAATATTTACAAGCCCTGGTTCTGTGGCTTCTGTAAATGCAGCACTCAGCTGCGGGCTGCGTGATCCAGCCTCATCCCTCTAACACTTTGCTGAACAAAACACTGAGGCCTTCACACCCCTCATCTGCAAAGTTTCCCTAAAATACACCTTTTATGGCTGATTTCTAGGCTGCCCAGCTCTGCTGCCCGAAGCAGCCGTGGGCAGTATTTGCCAGGTGGGCAAATATTTTGGGGGAGAGAAGTACCAGGGCAGCCTGCCTCCATTGGTCCAGAAGCATCACAGAAAGGCAGGGAATATTTTAGCTATAAACCAGCAGAGGTCACTCCGCTCCAGTAAATCCAGTGCTACTGGAGACATTGGGCCACCGGTAAGAGAAAGGGAGAACTTCGCGGGGGAAGGCGGGATGGGTGGCAGGGAGAAGGACACCCGGGACCCTGGTACTGGCAACTGTGTCCCCCAGGGGAAGGGGAGGGGGGGGTCCAGCCCTGCCGCCTCTTGCTGAGGGTGTTTCTGGGCTTTTCGGGGCTGCTGAAACCCATCTCCCATGGGCTGTGGGTGTTAACACTCCTCTTGGTGCTTCCCAGCATGTCCCCTGCGACTGAAAGACCATTTTTCGTATACATGTTTTGCTTAAAGACTAGTTATTTGCAAGGAAGTTAAACAGATTTCCCATGCTTTAGTTTTTGGGTTTGGTTTTTGTTTTTTTTCCAAAAGTAATTGTGAAGAAACAAGAATTTTGTGGGAAAAAACATCTTCTAAAAAACATGAAAACCAAATAAAAGTGCCAGTGTGGGGCAGCTTGGTGGGGCCGTGGACTGTGACACCAGATCTGACTGATCCCTGTGTCCCTGCTGCACTCCCGGCCGCCCCAGCCCCACTCCCTCCTTGTCCCAGACAGGTGTCTCCTTCCCCGTGTCTCCGTTGCCCTTTTTCCTGGCTCTTCCTGGCTCTCAGCAGAAGCCAGGTTTTGCCCTTCGATGTATGTTAACTCTGCGGGCGGGAACTGTGAAGGAGGACGCGTGCTGCCTCTTGGGAATGGCAGTGACAGTGTTTGGGGAGCTGGTGAGGTGACACCCTGGAATTTACTGACACACACCCCCCACCCTGGTACAAAGGTCCCTTTTCTTTATTTTCCTCTGCTCCACAGCTCCCGGGGAGTTCGGCTGCTGCTGTTGAGGGACGCAAAGGCTTTGGGTTTGCAGAGGGAGCAGGGAGTGTGCACCCAGGTGAGATTTTCCAGGGAAGCAAAGGGAAACAAGGATGAAATTCACACGCAATGAGACCTTTGAAGCCACCACATCCTGATGGAGAAGAGTCCTTGCATCCTTCTTGTATCCAGGCCATGCACCTGCCTGCCTTCCTTCCTTCTTTCTTCCCTTCCCTCCCTCCCTCCTTCCCTTCTTCTCTCCTTCCCTCCATCCCTCCCTCACTGGTACTGTTTGAAAACAACCCACATACCCCCTGTCTCCAAATGTGTCCCCAGTTCTGCCAGCTGAGGTCACTGGTCCTCGGCTCGGGGGTGTTGGGGCAGAGGTTTCCCAGACGAAGCTCCTTCCCAGATCCCGGGATCCTGCCCAGTGTGTGCCTGCCTTTAAGGGATCCAATAATACCTGACAACCTCCCAAATCCAACCGTGTGTCCAAATCCTCAAGAAACGTCAAGATTTTCCGTGGCTTTGAGGGGTTCCCTTCCATTCTCACCCTTCGCTAAAAGTTGGAATCACAGTCACTGTTGCCAACGTTATTCCTTTTTTTTTTTTTTTTACCTTGTAAAACAGACTTTATTGTTCTTCCTGTAAATTTTGTGCAATACACATCTATGCACCTATGGAATACACCTCAATAAAAGGGTTTTTTGGTCCGTACATTATATTACTTTTTATTTATTGTCATGAAAAATTCAGACAACGCTTTTGTCCTTAAATAAACATTTCTTCCTCCCTTGCCCCTCCCTTCCTAGCTGACTGGTCCGAAAGAGGAAATTTTATTTAGTTCTTTTCTTTTCTTTAAAAAAATAGAAATTACAATCTTACAAGACAGAACATTCAATGAGAACAGAAGCATGTTCCTAACTCTAAAAAGTAAAACATTTCCATAAAACCTGTCGGTATCTACAGGTAGGTGTGTGTGTGTGGAGGGTGGTAAATGGAAAAAAAAAACGCTTTCAGATTCTTCCTTTCATTTATATAGATAAAAAATAACATAAAACCGACTGAAACATTATATATTTTTCTCTTTTTGCACCAACATTCACAAGAATATATTATATATATTATTTTTTTTTATCCATTTTTATACACAGTGTGAGGGTTCTGGAGATGGAAATGCACACTCAGCTAAACTGCCAGAGCAAACAAACAAACACAAAATTAATCTTCATCTGGAAAAGAGCAATCCCTTGTGGCCGAGGTCACCCCGCTCAAGGGAACTGTGGCCAAGGTCTGTCTGGAAATAAAGTGGCCAAACATCTCATGGCCAGAGGGACGGAAACATCTCCGAGAGGCCGAGGATCGAAGCAAGTCGGGGGGGGCTCCCATGCATCAGCTCCACTGTCCACACACAGCTCTGGCACAGGGAAGAGAGGAAATCTCCCTTTTTCAGGCATTTCCACCCGGGTTTTTTCGCTCACCCTTTGCCTACAAGCTTGATGCCCGGCTCTGCTGAGCCACTGTCCCTTGGTGGCACCAAGGGAATGCGAGGGAACTTGGCACAACCACCACTGCCCTCCGCACTGGGAAGAGCCAGCAGAGGTGCCGCGGGGGGTGCGATGCGCCCTTGCCATCCCTGTGGATGCACACCCCCCCTCCCTGTCCCAGGCAAGTGATCATTTAATCAACATTTAATCATTTATCCCCTCCCAAGAAATCATGTAATCAACAAGTCGGTTCCTTTAAAGAGAACTTCAAAAGTGCAGGTTCCTGCAGTTTGGCAGGTTGAGTTACACGTGTCTAATACTCCCAGACTTCCCTAGATTATCAGATTCCCACGGGGGCTTTTATTGCTCAGAATCCAATGAGGTGGGCGCTGTGTCATAAGCTGGAAAAAATGCAACTGGTAGCAAGGGCTCAGTCTTTTCCCAATTTAAGGTGCTTTCTTGGTGTCTTTGCCAGATGAAATGAGAGGTGATGCTGACCATTGGTGCGCGTTGGCTGACGAATACCGAGGACGTGAAGAAGGGTGTGTGCTTTTTTTTTCTCTTTCTTTTCTCTTCCCCCCCAAAACATTCCAAAACACCCACAGCTGTTTCCTCCAAGGAAGGGAGTGCTGCTGTCCTGCAGGAACAGAGGGCGAGAGCCCTCTCTGCAAAGCACATTCATTTCCTCGAGTGCTTTTCGCCTGCAGAGTGGAACCAAGAAGCAAAGGGTGCTGTTGGAAACGGCGCTTTGAAAGGAGAAAAAAAAAAAAGAAAAGAAAGAAAAGGCACAACCCTCTGGATGAAAAAAGGCAGCACTGACTTAGCGCTTCGCACAAGCTTTAGGATCTGGGAGGGCAGGAAAGAAGACTGGCACATCCCCGCCTCAGCTGGAGACCGACGCATTGGCACTCAACATCGCACAGGGAGGGTCGGGCACCCGTAACACAGACCTGGGCTCCAGCACTGCTGGGGGGAGAAAGAAGGCCAACAAACTCCAATGTGCTCCGAGAAACAGTTCAGCTGGTGGTTTGCAAAGCCAGAAAACACACGGCTGGAGGTGGCAGGTGGCAGTGGCCGGGGAAGAGCATGGACCCGAGTTTGTCTCTACCTTAAACCGAAGCAGAAATCCCATCGGCTTCCTAGTGAGTCCTCCTTTGGTTGATGCTGGTCCGTGGTCTTCCCTGGGAGGTTTTTAAACCAACAGCATGGATATCCCCTACCATCGCTAAGAAAGCCGCTCGTTAAGTTTAAGGGGTGTAATTATGGAATTGAAGGTCTTCAGCTTGCGCTCGGGGATGATCTGAGCTGCCAAAGGATGGGGTTGGACACATGAGAAATCAACATGAAAGGGGAGGGGCTCAGGATTTTAGCCCTTTGTCAGCAGAAACTGGGGCTGCCTCAGAGCAGGGTTTTCCCTTGTAGCTTTTGGCATTTGCTGCAGGAACAGGGACAGAAAATCTATCTGCAGACCCTGACCAGAGAGTCCCTCGAGCAGCCCCACCAGCTGCAAGCTATGGTCACATCGCCCCACAAATCCATCCCTTCTTCACCTTTTGAGCTCAGAGCAGCAGGTCCCAACCACACCACAGCTTCCCAGGGAGGTAGTAAGGACCTTTTGCTTTCCCTTCACCCCAACAGGCAACTTCCAGGTCCTGTTAAACAGAGAACAAACCCCAAAATAACAGTTCTAAACAGCTCCTCAGGGGGGAAAACCTGGGTCCAACTCAACCAGTGATTTGGTCACAGTCTCAAGGGCAAAGCCCCACTTTGAGAAGCTCTCAGGAGGCAGCAAGGTGGCATGGGGTGGGCAGACCTGCCAAACTGGCTGTGAAAAGTCAGGCAGTTGGCCAACTGGACGAGGAGTTGGCTAGGAATTTGGGAAAATGCCACGACAGAGGGTATGGAGACTTCTGCGCCACTGTGCTGGGCATCCTTTTCCTTCAAACCAGCCTATTCCACGGGGAAATCCTGTGCTGAATCCTCCCTCAGCCACAGCCAGGTCTTTCTTGGCCACATTCCTGATGTCACCCTGTGTCCCATGGGAGAAGGTGTAAAGCAAACACTTTGCCTTCTCCTTGGCTCCAGCCGGGAGCCCAAAGCTGCCCCCACTGGCCTGGCTCGCCTCTTGCTGGCTGAGCATTGCCCCTTCTTTATCCCATGCCTTGTGTTTGGGTAAAAAACAAAAAAATAACAAAAGAAAATAAAAATAATTCTTAAATAAAAATCAGGGATGGAGAGTGCAGCCAGGACGGTGGGAAGGGCCGTGCGACGTGTGCGTGGCGTGTCCTCCTCCCCTGGAATCCGTGCGCTTCAGGGAGGAGTCGGTCCCTTTCCGCTGCCGGGAGCATCTCCACTCCACGGCGGAGATTTCACATTCATTTTACTGGTATGGCAAAGTCCGTTTGCTTTTTCCTTCAAGGTGCTTTACATTCAAGAGCTATTGCAATCCAGAGTGAGGAAACGGGGCCAGGGAGACACCCCAGCCTCTCTGGGTTCTCTTGAGTTTGATGATTTGATTTAAATAAATTGCCCCAAACTTCTGAAGTTTAGTTCGTCTCCAAATTTGGGGGAAGTTGAAGGGGCCCAGCAGCTCCTGCCCTTAGCTCTCCCGTGGGTCGCTGTACTGAAGCTCTGAGTTGAAGACCTCCTTATAGAGGGGTGGGAAGTTCATGGCGGTCTCGGGATGCAGGAGGCGGAAAAATTCCAGCTTATCCAAGTGCAGGTTGCAAATGGTCTTCATCAAGGGCAGCTTGGAAACCATCTGTGGGGCAAGAAGCCCGAGCCGGTGACCACTAGGATCCCTCAGCACCACTGTCCCCCCTCCCCTGAGGACAAGCAGGGCAATTTGGGAACCACTGGCTGTGCCTGGTGCCGGGGGCACGAGCAGACACCCCCCACCTCTGGGCATCCTGGCAGCATCGTGCCCCTGCCTCCAAACTCCCAGCTCTCCACAGGACAACCAGTTCCTGGGAGGGTGTGAGGAGGCTCCCAGTGCTCCCCATCCCTGTCCCAGATCCATCCTGTACATAAAATTCTTAAAATGGCCCTTTTTTGCCCCAAACCCCCACTGCCCACTGTACTGCCAGGCTCAGAAGCAGCCAACAGTGCAGCTGCATCTGCCTGCACCGTGATGGAGATGTATGGTCCATGGAAAGAGAAATTCCCCTTCAACTGGTCCCAGGGGTTGCCAGTTGCCCCCCCCAAAAAGCCTGTGCATGGCTCAGGAGCTCTGACACAGCCACAGCCACGAGTTCAGACACGCTGTGTGCCAGCCAGGCCCCCCCCACCACAGCCATCAGCACTACCTTCGAGAGCTTGTCCTCGGTGGAGTGTTTCTTCTGGATCTCGTGCTGCAGGGCCACATAGATCTTGTCCTGGAGCTTCTGCACCTTCTTGGACTCTGTCAGCCATGGGCGATCTACCAGAGATGGCCAGTGGCCGAGTCAGTGCTGTCTCCCCTTGCTCTTTTAACCCTTCCCGCTCTCGGGATGCTTCTGAGGACAGTGGCAAGGGCCAGACAGCCCCTCTCCATCCCCTCCCCATCCCGCTGCAGAGGATGCAGCTCCTCCTCCCAGCAAGGAGTTTCAGCAGATGCATTTTTTTCCCCCCAACCTCCTTTCCCGGGAATAACTTGAATCATCCCCCAAGTGCGGAGATTTAGAGGTCAGATCTCCCCATCTTTGGCAGGAGACCTCCCTCCCCGGCCAGTCCCAGCTGCAGTGTCCGTCCCCCTGTACCTGGGGAGAGCAGGACGGCGGCGGTGAAGAGGGCGAGCTCCTCATCTGACAGTTGGAGGCGGCACAGTGTCCTCGCCAGCTCAAAGACAGCGCCAATGAGGTCGTCACAGCCTGATGGGGAGACAGTGGGAAAGAGTGGGGAGGGACGCCATGGCTCCGCAGTGCCCGGTGGCACCTGGAGCTCAGAAAGCTTTTGGAGATGAGACAGGTGAAGGGGGGTCCTTGGCAGAGGATGCCTGGCATCACTGGGCGGAAAATTAGTCCCAGCTACCATGCACATCAACCCCATCCCAGTGGGAGTGAGAGCAAACACAGGGGGATGTCACCCTTCTCCCGTCCCCCAGGGATTTAGCCCAGCAGTGTTTCACCTGGTTGCGGACCCCAGCCCCACCAAAAGGACAGGAGGGCCCTAAGAAGAGCAAAGTGGCTCTTACCGAGTGACTTGAACATCTGGACGCCGCCAAACTTGCCCTCGAAGAGGATGGTGTTGTTCAAGGGGTTGAACGCCCGGATCATGCGGATCAGGAGCACCTCGAGGCAACCTGATGTAGGCAGAGAGAGCGCAGACCAGGGAAGGCAGGGCAGGGGGGGGTTCCATCATCCCAGGAGCAAATGTAAGACAGAGGATAGCCCCCAGGGCAAGTTTAAAGTCCAGATTGTTCATTCCCAAAGCAGAATGGTTATGCCAATAAATCCAATTTGGGTTCGGGGTTTAGTTTTTGTGTTTGTTTTTTTTTAAGGTTTCCAATTGCAACCACAATATTTCACCAAAGGGAAATATTATCCAGGCATTGGTAACCAGACACAGAGATCGAGGTCATGGTGGAGCACCCAGAGAGGAGAGGGTGAAAACAAAACAAATAAAAAGAAAACGGAAGGAAGAAATGAAAGAACGAGTTAAACTCTAGTGTCAGGCACAGCCAGCTCTGGCTTTGGGGTACAGCACCCTGCTGGGACGCTGGCACACTTCCCCTGTGCTGGGAAAGGCTTTTAGCTCCCCAGCCCTGAAAGTTTAGAAACTGGGAAGTTTTTTCATCTTTTTTGGCATTTTGGGGCTTTCGCACACACAGCTCCCTCGCCTGGGCACAGCGTCACCGGCTCAGGCAGACGGAGAGGTGGGGAAGGCGGGTGCGCTGCCGTTGTCGTCTCTTCCCAGTCTCTTTCTGGGAAAAGAGGCCAACCCTTTCCCCTTTTCCCTCCCCATTCCCCTTTGCCTTTGGCACCCTTATTCCCACGGGAAAACCTGCTGTGCTCCTTTACATCCTGGTTTCTGGTGCCATGTGGTTGAAGGTGACCATGGAGAAAAGCCTCTGCCTGTGGTGGCCACTTCCCTTCTCCCTCTCTACACCATCACCTTTACACATGACCTTCAACTCCTTCCAGCCCAGAACCGCCTGCCCAAGCACCAGTGCTGAAGCCAGAGGTACCCGGGATGGGTGAAGAAGGGGAGATCCCACAAGGAAAGCACCAACCAAGAGAAGAAACGGGATTTGCCTTCAGCAGCACAGCTGCTGCTGCTGAGGAGAGAGGTTGGGGACACAAAGGGGACAGCGAGGACATGAGGGGGACAGTGGGGATGCAGTGGGGATGGTGGGGTCCCCTACTCTTACCTGCTTTGAGAAGGATGATTTGGTCGTTCTGGCAGAGCTCCATGAAGCCATCGATGCGCTTGGCAAACTCCACCACGTACTGGATGGCGTTGGAGATCTGCAGCGAGCACTGCTGCCACATGGCCTCGCAGCTCTGCCAGCACAGGGGGAACATCCCTCAGGGCTCACTGCCACCCCATCACCCTCTTTCCCCCGCTCCACCCCATTGCAGGGGGCAGGGAGAGGACCCAAGTGCCATCCATCCATGGGGGCTGGTGGCACTAGGACACCTGGGATGTGACCTGGCACCACTCACACATCCCCAACACTGGGCTTTTGCAGCTCCCAAAGCACCGAAAGACCCTCCTCATCCTCCTCGCACCCTTGCCAAGAGCTGCAGTGGCTCTGGCAGTGGTGGGGAGGCAGGGGCTGAGGTGGCAGCGGGACCCACCTTGCTCTGCAAGGCGCGGACCTCCTCGGGGGAGTAGAGGCTCCACGCCAGGTGCTTGAGCTCCTCCGTCGTGTACTGGCACGTCTCCAGGTGCGACTTCACCACATTCTGGGCCACCCGATCTGCAAGGCCAGGGCAGCAGGGGGTGAGAACCCCCAAGGACCCCACCAGCCCCCCGTCCCCACATCCCAACGCTGTCCCCTCCCGGGTGTCCTGAGGGGATGGGGGCTGGAGAAGCAGAAGGACTCATGTGTGGTGTCACAGGGATCTGAGGACATTCGGGGTGTTAGAGGCTCTCCCCAGGGCAGAGCAGGGGATGCTCTGCACAACCTCAGGTGCACTGAGCTCCATCAGTACTCAGCCTGGAGTGTTTTTACCTTATAGAATCACAGAATGGTCAGGGTTGGAAGGGACCTCTGGAGATCATCTCCTCCAACCCCCTGCCAGAGCAGGATCACCTGGGGCAGGTCCCACAGGAACGTGTCCAGGTGGGTTTGAATGTCTCTAGAGACAGAGATTCCACCACCTCTCTAGGCAGCCTCTGCCAGCTCTTCCACTCCCACAGGAAAGAAGTTTTTCCTCATGTTCAGATGGAATTTCCCATGTTCCAGTTTGTGCCCACTGCCCCTTGTCCTGTCACCAGGCACCACTGGGAAGAGCCTGGCCCCATCTTCTTGCCACCCACGGTTCAGATATTGCTCAGCACTCAGGTTAGTGCTTGTTTTTTCTAAAGGAAACCACCTTGCAAGAGGGGGACTTTTGATAAATTGTTTGTTCCAGGGTCTACTGAAGCCATAGCCTGGACAAAAGTCACTTGGGACTATACTATGACACTGCCCTGAACATGCTCTAATGCTGTACTGTGATATATCTATAACATTATATATAACTTTCAGCAGAAACTGAAACATGGGAGGTTCCCTCTGATGGCAGGGGGGTGGGAACTAGATGATCCTCAAGACCCCTTCCAACTCTAACCATCAGGAAACATGTTTTTACCCTGAGGGTGACCGAGCACAGGATGCCCAGCGGGATTGTGGAGTCTCCATCCTTATAGATACTCAAAAGCCATCTGGACATGCTCCTGGGCCACTGGCTTTCAGTGATCCTGCTTGAGCAGGGCAGTTGGACCAGACGGCTTCCAGAAGTGCTTTCCAACCTCAGCCTCTGTGGTTCTGCAAGGGGATGGGTTCAGGGCTGCTCCAAGAGCCACGGCTGGGTCAGTCCCTCGCTGTGAGTGTGCCTGGTGCCCTGTGAGCACCCAGGGCTGGGTCACAGAGTCACAGAATGGTTTGGATTGGAAAGGACCTTAAAGATCATCTTGTTCCAGCCCCTGAGCAGGGACATATCCCACTAGACCAAGTACTGCACCAAGCTCTGTCCCTGGGGCTGCATGCCCTCTGCATGCCCGGCATCGCACCAGGACTGTGCCAGTGCTCACCAATTTCAAGGACAGAGATGTCAGAAGCCAGCTGGCCACCCTCCAGCCCACCATGAGTGAAGAGCGCCGGCTCCAGCATCAGCTCATAGATGGACTCCTGCTTGATGAGCGTGGCATCGGCCACATCCAGGCTGGACTGGTCAGGCGAGGGCTGTGCCGAGGCCAGCAGGTCGAGGTTGTAGTAGGTGCTGCTGCCATCAGGGGTGAGGGGGAAGTCAAAGAGGAGCCCGTCTGACAGCGTGGAGATGTCGTCCAGGTCTGAGAGCCCGCTGCTGACGCTGGTGGTGTAGACGCGGCTCAGGGCCTCAGGCTCATCCTTGGTGCCACCACTCTGCTCCTGGCTCTGCTGGTGCTTCTGCACCTCGGCGTAGAGGCTATCCCGCTGCTTCTTTGACATGCGGCCAAACTTCACCGCTGCCCAGGGAGGAGAAGGCAGCCACGTCAGGGCAGCTTCTCCCCCACTGAGCAGAGCCGTGACTGGGCCCCTGCCCTGGGAAGAGTTCTGGCTCCCAGGGGAGCATGGAGTGTGTGGGTGTATGAGCCCTGAGTGGGGTAGGGGCCCCACTGGATTGCAACCCCCTGCTCTAGATTGACTCTGGGTTGAATGGCTGTTCCCTATCATTTAAATTTTCATAGAATCACAGACTGGTTTGGGTTGGAAGGGACCTTAAAGCCCCCCCAGTGTCACCCCCTGCCCTGGGCAGGGACACCTCCCACCACACCAGGTTGCTCCAAGCCCCCCATCCAGCCTGGCCTTGAACCCCTCCAGGGATGGGGCAGCCACAGCTTCTCTGGGCAACCTGGGCCAGGCTCTCACCACCCTCACAGCCAAGTTCTTCCTCACATCTCATCTCCATCTCCCCTCTTTCAGTGTCAAACCCTTCCCCCTCATCCTATGGCTCCCCTCCCTC
>VXBW01008507.1:30286-43037 GCA_013400375.1 Thinocorus orbignyianus
CCCCCCCCCCCCCCCCGCCCCCTTTTTTTTTTTTTTTTCCAATGGAAAATGCAAAAGTTTCCCAAAACCCTCCTTTCTCTGGGCTGTCCCCACCAGGGAAGCAGCTACGGCCCCAACAGCCCAACTCGGAGGGGAGCCTGGGCGAGACTCACCATCGCGGGACATTCCCAGCGCCAGGCATTTCTGCAGGCGGCAGTGCTGGCAGCGGTTGCGGTTGGTGCGGTCGATCAGGCAGTTCCTCTGCCGGGAGCAGGAGTAGCTGGCGTTGTTCTGCTGACTCCGACGAAAAAAGCCCTGCACGGGATGGGGAGGTGTTGGGAAAGTGCCTGGCAGGACAACAGCCGCCGCAGCCACCCACCCCCCTGCAACCGGCACCCCTCCCCGGGTGTTCCTGGGCTCACCTTGCAGCCTTCACAGGTGATAACGCCGTAGTGGATCCCCGAGGACTTGTCTCCGCAGATCTTGCACGGAATCACTTCAATTTGGGCTGTGGTGGAGGGGGAAAATGGGGGAAACCGCAGTGGTTAACGAGGGGTGCCACTGAACCGATTTCCCCCCTCCACGACAGCCACAGGATCTTGACTCACTGGCAGCCCAGCCCTTCCCCCACGGGGATGCTTCTGCCTCAGAAAGGTGGCCCCAAAATGGTCCATGCAGGGTGTGGGGTACCCCCATCCACTCCCCCATCCTGTCCAACACCCAAAGACGGGTAGGAAAGCCCTTTCAACCAGGAGAGTGCAGCACATCGGTGCACCAGCCCACCCCGGACCTCATCGTGGAAGCATCCCTCTTATTTTTCATCCAGTACGTGCATGTTGCAGGGGCACCACAGACAGGAACATCCTCGGCACAGAGACCATCCCCATCCCTGCAGCCACAGACACTCTCCTGCCGGGGGCCTGGGGGCCTCCCGAGCCACCCCAGCAGCTCCTTAAGAAACCCAGGACCGATATAGCCACCGCTGGCTCAAGGTCCTGGTCCCCTTCCCCCCGTAAATCCGCTTCCCTCCCCACTTCTGCTTCGCTGGCACTGAGCTGCTAATAGGCTTCGTCCTCCTCATTTTCCAGCTGCCCCAGATCTGGGCTGGCTCTGCCCGCCCCGCACACGCGGGGCACCCCCGGGACTCGTACGTGCCTCCCAGCATCTCTGCACCCTCTAATCCCTGCTCCAGCCCCCCAGCCGGGCTCAGCCTGGCGTCGCTTGCGAGGGTGCTGGGCAGCCGCCGCCACGCCAAAATAACCCCCACGGCCAGATTATGGTTATTTCAAACCTTCTGGGCCTATGCAAATCCCCCAGCTCAAGTAATTCCCTTCTGTCTCTCTCCTCCCCTGGGAGCAAACGGTTCTGGTCAAGGGACATGTTTTGTGTGTTGCTGCCTGGCCCAGGGCCACCTCTGCGGGTGACGACCCCGGTGTTCGGCCAGTGTCACCTGCACCCCAATACCCAGCAATGCCCCGGGGTCCCTCTCTGCTTTGGGGAGGCTGGGTCAGTGTGAGTCTCCTCACGCAGTGGAGCTGCTGGGCTGCCACCCGTCCCCCAGTCTGCCAGCAGTTCCCCAGGGATGCCATCACTCCTCTTGTTGGGGCTGCCATCAGTCCCCCAGGGATCCTGGTAGTCCCCCCCACCCTGGGGCAGATTTGGGCCCAGCCATATGGGGCAGGACTCACCCCACATCTGGGTGCAGGCAGAAGAACAGATCCCTCCTCCATCCATTGACTCCCTGCTCAGCTCCAGCCCAAAGAGCATGGGGAGATTCTGACTTTCATCCTTCCTTCCCACAGCTGCCAAGCTGGCCTTCTCCGAGCACTGTGTGTCGTCCCCCCTCAACCCAAAGGGGCCACATCCCACCCCTGCCTCTCCCTAAAGCCTCTGCTATAGTTTTGGGCCTGGGACTCCCAGTGTGGGCAGGGAGCGGGCAGGGATGGCCAGGGCATCCTCGCAGCCTCCCCAAACGTAGTGGCATTGCAACCCCAGAGTCACCCCTTTAGTGGGGGGCCAGGCAGGGTGACATGCAGCCACCCCCATCTCACCAACTGGCTCCGATTAGAGACACCCCCCAATTCCCCAGCACCTTCGACCATGCTGCCAGAGACGGTGAACCTGCAAACCGTGGGGTTCTCCCCCTGCCCCAACGCCCTGTCCCGGGGACGGGATGGAGGTGGTGGGGCACCATGGGGGGCACAGGCAGGTGGTGCCACCCCCGGCAGGAAGCTGCGTCAGTTCATTATGCAACGTTAATTGCAGCCGCCAGGTGATGCATCGCTGTCGCACCGCGCCCTCACGCCCGCGGCCGATACTCCTGGTGCCCCACAATTACCAGCACCATGCGCCCAGCAAACAGCCTGGCGGAGGGCACCCGCTGGCAGCCATCAGGCAGAGCCCGAGGGTGCCCCCACGGGAGCCATTCCCCAGCTCCCAGCCACGGCCATGGCTTCATGTGATGCCAGTGGCCAAATCCTGCCCCGCACCCCCAGGCCCAGGCAGGGCTGAACCACCCCGGAGACCCACAGCTGGCATGGGCAGAACCAAGGGGACACTGGGCACGATGCTCTCGTGGCTCCTCTGGAGTCAACCATCATCCCTGGGTGCCATGAAGGAGAAGGCCTGACCGCTCATCCACAGCCTGCTGGGGATCTAATTAGCCTCCTGCTAATTACCCAGCCGTGCCCGCCACCAGCACCTGACCCGCTCCTGAGATGTTCGCCCCAAATAACTGACATGGAGATATGGCCACAACCCCAGCACGATGGCAATTACAGCCCAGGACAGCATTTAATTGCCACTCTGTTCGTGAATGCCAGCTGAATCACCGTGCCAGCTCCCTCAGTGTCCCCTTGTGTGGCACCGTGTGCCGATGCCATGTCTCCCCTTGGAACAGATACCCCCCTGGGGCAAACCCAGTGGAACAGGGAAGGACATGGGTGCTGGTGGGGTGGCCACAGCAGCACCCCGCATCCCCCAAACCCCACCACGATCAGGGGGAACAGACTCCCACGCTCCCCTGCCATGCCTCAGTTTCCCCACCAGGATGCTGGGCTTCTCCTCCCAGTGCAACCCTGTGAGCGTTGGCCACACTGTGCAGAAGAGGGGTTATTTAGATGCCATGGTGGGGGGAGGGAAGGGAACAGAGGGAACTACAGACAGTAAAACCCCCAGAGGGACTAAAATATTGGGCAGGGGAGAAAAAAAAAAAAGAAAGAACAAACCCCCACAACAACAAAGGGGTTAAAAATTAAATAATAATCTCCAGCCAGCAATTAAAATGTCCCGGCTGCGGTATTTGCTCTCCTCCCACTGTAAATACTTCTTGCCCAACTCCCGGCCCGTTGCTACCGGCCGGCCTTTATGTAAGCGGCACCGTGGCACCGTCCGGCCACGGGGCTGGGCCGTGCCAGCAGCGGCTGCCCCCGGCCCGGTGGCCCCGTGGCTGCAGCCATCCTGTCCCACTGACACACTTTCTTGCCGGTGGCCCCACTGCTTGTGTAACACCGCTGCCATTAACCCTTCCCGGGGCTGTCACCACACCGAGATGGAGCCACGGCTGTGCCCACATCTCCCGCGGAGGCTTTCTGGGGCATTTTGGGGAGATACCTTGAGCCAGCCCTCGGGACACCCCTTTGCTGCCCCAAGCCACAGCATTTTTTAGGGGACACACGTCCATCCCTGCATGGTCCTGTGTCACCCCCCAGACCCGTGTGTGTCCCCTCTAGCCCAGCGGGAATTCTTCTGATCCAGGCAGGCGGCTGTGGTGGTTTCGGCAGAGCCAGAGCCACCCTCCCTGGAGCAAGACTCAGCCTTCCTCCCACACCCTCCTCTCCATCACCTGCACCCCGAGGGCAGGCATCCTTCCTGCACCCCAAAACAAGGCAGACCCTACAGGATCCGGCCATGGGAGTCTGCATCCTCCTTCCCTCCCTGGCACAGCGGTCACAGGTGGCTCCATCCTCCTCCTCCCCGCTGCCGTTCCTCCCCTCAGCCATATTTTCTCACTATTGGGGGGAGGGGAAAATCACCCCAGAACCCTCAGCACCCCACTGAGCTTCGGGACACGCTGCAGCCCCTCAGCTGCTGGAGGCTTTACGGAGCTGCCCCCTCCAAGCTGGCTCGATGGAGCTGGGTGTCCCTGATGGAGGGGTGAGGACTCCTGAAGGGACAGCAGGTTCCTGGAGGGACAGGAGGAGTTTGGGGGTAGAACTGGCAGGTCCCTGCAAAGCCCTTGGTGCAGCCCCCCACCCCAGGGTGAGCCTGCACACCCTTCACCCATGGGGCTGGAGTCAGGATTTGGCCACCCTCTCCCCTGAGTTGGCTACATGAAGCCCCCACGAGCAAACCCACTCCCAGGGTCTGGGTGCCTTTTGCTCAAGTTAGGGGGAGCAGCCCAGCTCCAGGGGTTTCTGTGGCTTACGTGGCTTACCTCATGCCCCAAATACCCCCTCGGCCACCAGGGAGAGAGCTGGGAATGGCAGCTTCCCCAGTGCCCTGGCTCATTACCCAGCAAACCTGCTGGGAAAGTAGGTCTGTGCCCCATCCCGCTGCCGTGATCAATGCCGCAGGACGGGCACCTCCGGTAATTAACAGCAGCCCCGCAGCCCTCCTTCACCTCCCCTGCCCCAGCCAGGGCTCAAGGATGCTCTGATGCTCTGTCACCACCACCCTCTCCCCTCTGGCTCCGCATCCCATCGGCGCACCCAGAGCAGGGGGAGGAGGGTGAGTGCAGGCTGCAACAGGGACAAGCAGGGACCCACGGCGACATTCCACCTCCCCATCCCTACCCCAAAACTCTGCTCTGCTCCCTCGTTCCTTGTGGTAACCTCCCATGCCAGGTCCCAGCGCTGCTCCCAGCTACACCAGCCTCCGGGAGCTACCACAGCAATCAGTAGCCGTTATATTTTGGGAAGGTGGCCATGGGGCAGGGCTGGCTGAGGAGGAATAAATATGTAAATTAAGGGGATAATCAACACTTTTCATCTGCTGTTGGTTTTGCTTTTAAACGGGCTCCCACGCTGCAGTGGCCCAGGGTCACACAGGCGTTTTGGCTGTCACCGCCAGCAAGTCCCATCCCTGCACCCCATGGGGAACCCCAAACGGGCTGGGGGTGCTTTGCAGCATGTGGCTGGCACGGCCCCAGCGTGATGGGCAAAGCACCAGCCCTGGGCCACAGGGGCACCGGCAGCACCGGGATCGTGTGGGCAACCAATTGGCTTGACGAGGAAAATTTAAATTACACAACTCCGGCTCTGCTCTGGGCTGCCATGCTGGAAGCAGGAATCAGATTTTTAATCGATGAGCAGAGATTTCCTGGAAACTTTGAGCCACAGTGGGGCACAACCACTCTCCTCCTGCCCCACGGTGCCCACCCAGCCACTTTTGCTTGTGGCCACACGGCCGGTGACTTCGCAGCCGCCTCCATCCCCAGTGAGGTGGCATTTTTGCCCTGTTCCCATGGAGCAGTGTGTGTCCCTGACTTGGAAACCATAGCAAACAGTGGTGGGTGGGCAGGCAGTGAGGCTCCCCCCAGGCTCACCTGGCCCCTGCCCCCGGCTGTGCCGGTTCACTGCCTCCCGTGCCACACGGCACCGTGCCAAGGCCAGCCCCGCCAGCGCAGGATGCAGCCCTTTGCACTTTGGCTGGCACAGGAGGGTGGCAGAGGTGGGGCAGCGGGAAGGGGGGACCCGCCACCAGTCCCAGGGCGGGGACAAATGGAGCTGAGGTGAAAGAACCCCTCCAGCCCCACGGATAAATCAGGGAGGGGGGCAGGGAATGATCACCGGGAGGGCTAAATAAAGGCAGTGAGAGCGGCTCCGCTCACCACATCCAATAAACCAGGCGGGATTTAGACATTAGCGGCTCTTTAAATATCCGCTGTGGGGTTCAAAGTTGAACGTGACAGGGAGGAGGGATGGGCAGGATGGGCAGGGGACAGCACCGGCATGGCCCTGGCTGGGCTGTGGGTTTAACCTGCTGCTCCCCACGGGGAAAGGGACCGACATCTCCCCACCATCTCCCCACCACCACACTTCCCCCTCTCTGGGTGCTGCTGCTCCCTGAGGTTATCGGGGTCGAGGATCCCAAATCCTGGCCGGATCCTTCAGGATCCCATGCTGCTGGTAGTCACCTTTCTCTTCCAACTTTAATTTTGGGTGGTGAAGGGCACAACTGTCCACCGCCATCACCATCTGTGCCCCGCGTAGCCGGGCTGGGGTGCAGCCATCAGGCGGGAGGGCCCAAGGGCACCGGCCACCCTCGCCAGCGTGTACATGCCACCGAAACGGGCAGGGAAGCTCCTCCTCCTCCTCCCTCTCTGATTTTTTCCAATGACAGATCTAGGTCACTAGGACAAGTCGGAAAGGCTGCCGAGCCACCGCACGCTCCTCGCCACGCCGCTTGCAAAACAAGCGAGCAGGAGGGCTGGAAACCCTATAGCATTATACAAGGCAAAGCCTCTTGCCCAGCCCCGGCACAGCCACGGTGCTGGGAAGGACAGGAGAGAGGAGCTGCTGTGCTCTCCCCTCATCAACAAACCCCCCACCCCGGGAATGGGGCAGAGTGGTGGTGGTGGTTTTGGGGAAGAAAACAGAGATTGAATCAATTCAAGCGTCGCCATGTGGCACTTGGGCTTTGGCAAGAGATGGGGACACCGTGCCGGGCAGGGCTGTGGGAAAAGCACCCGATGGGGGAAAATGATGTGATATCAGGGGCATGGGCCCTAAATTAGGGCCAAGAGACTGTAATTGGGGGGAAAAAAGATGGGGGAAATCTTAAAAAAGTTCATCCAGCTGCTAATTAAGCCCAGCGCTGGCTGTGCAAGAGCTACGCAAGAGGCAGGCAGTGTTATTAATTAGGCAGGTGTCAATGTTTCCCTCCATAATAATAATAAAGGTGAAATCCCGGGATGTCACGAGGCAGGACGGGGATGCAGGGGACTCGCCTTGTCCAGCCCCAACATTACACAAGAGTGCGGTGGGTGGCAGAGCCGCAGCACCCGCAACCGCAGCGGGGAGCGGGGGAAAGCGATTTGAGGAGCTCAAAGACATATGTCCCCATAGGTGCACCCCAAAACACACCTGAATATTGCACCTCAAAATACACCTGAACACATGCACCCCCAAACCCCACACTTAAAGATGTGCACAAGGGGGTGAAGGGCTCCGGCACAGCAGGTTTTGATGGAAAACTACATGAAAGAGGAATAAAAATCCCACCCCTGCATGTCAGGTCCCAGTCGTGCCCCCAGCAGCTCCATCGGGAACAGGCATGGGGACAGCTTGGTCTGGCCACCACTGCGTCACCGTCACTGGGCCCCGCTGGATTGTCCCATTGGAGCCTTCCTCCCTCCCTCCCTCTCCTCCTCCTCCTCCTCCCAACAGCCTGCTTTGCAAAGCAAAGGGGTGAAAAGTAGAAATCATCTTTGATAACAGATAAAATCAGGCAGGCAATGGCGCGATTCAGCCCCTTCTCTGGACAAGGGGTACCCCAAATTTTGGCTGGACCCTCACCTGCCCCCACAGGAGCTTCCCTCTGGCCACAAAGCACCCCCGAAACCATGCAGAGGGGGGAAAAAGGAAAAAAAAACACCATAAATCCAGCACTGGTGGGAGCAACATATTGAAGAGGAGATTAAGGGGTTTAGTGTGAGGAAAAGCTTAAGAGCGGGTCTAAGCCGGCATCGGAAAGCGAAGCAAAATAAACAATTCCTAATGACGGGGGGAGCTGGAGGAGCCAGAGCGACCCGGGGGGCTCATGCAGGTTCCCCCCGCGCTTCCCAGCCGGGCTGATGTGGGAGACCCCAGCGGGAATGATGCCGGGGTGTCCCCCCGTATCCCCCGGCGGGGACGACACCGGTCACCCTCCGGCGGGGCTGATGCCGGGTCCCCCTCCGTCCCTCCCCAGGGATAACTTTTCCCGTTGCCCCCCGCCACAGCCCATCTTCCCAGAGCCGGGGGTCCCCCCGCTGCCCCCAGAGCCCCCCTCCAGCACTCACCCCGCATGGTGGCCGGCGGCGGTCAGGAGCGCGCCGGGGGGCGCATGGGGGTCCCTGCGGCGGGGCAGGGAGCGGCGGCACCGGGAGGCACCGGGCGGCACCGGGAGGCTCTGGCACCTGCCCCTCCGCCGCTGACCCACTTCTGCCCGAGCATGCGGCCGTTCACATGACGAGCCCGCCCCGCTCCGCCCCCCCCAAATCGGTTTCACTTCCAGCCACACCTCCTGCCCTTCCTCCTCCTCCTCCTCCTCTTCCATCACCTCCGGGCCGGTGCCCGGTTCCTCCTCGGTGCCGGGGGCTGCCCAGCCGCGGGGCGGGGGATGCACGGCTCTGCCCGGGGGTGCCCGGTGCTGCATCCCCCGGGTCTGCCCGCCCCTGGGAGGGTCCTGACGGTGCCCGACCTGTCCCGGCTCGCCCGGGCACGGGGCTGGCTGCGTGTCCCGCTGAATTACCGCGGCTCCTTGCTTCACCCCGCCTTCCCTCCCCGGGGTACCCCGCTCGGCACTGGGACCCCCGGCACCCAACCGGCAGAACGGGGTCGGGGGGAACCCGGAGAAAATGCAGGCACTCGGCTCTGGGGGGCGGGGGTGTTGGATGGACATCCTGGCTGGAAGACCTGCAGTTTGGAAAGTGCAGGGTGGAAGCTTCAGGGAGCTTTGGAGGTGGCAGGGAACCATTCCCACCCTCATGCCACCTTCATGCCGTGAGGCACACAGAGGGCTCCGGGGCCCAGGGTGGTATCCTGGAGAGCAGGGTGCTCCAACACGCTGCCAACAAGAAATGCAAAGAAATCCTGGCTCTGGACCACGCAACGAGACCTTGGGGTGCAGCGCCAGAGGTTTTGGCACAGGGCAAAGCCCCACAGCTGGAGTTTGCAGCGTGACTCTTGCACCAAGTCACCAGAGTCCCCATGATGCCACATCGGAGGGCTGGAGACAGTTGGTCCATGTCACAGCCAGGCCAGGGGTCAGGGTGTGAGGGATGCAGTGCCCACAGCGCCCAGGAATGTCTGGGCCCTGGAGGGCAGTGGCACTGGCCTAGAGACATGCTGTGTGCAGGGATGGCATCTAACCCGAGCATGGACATGGCATTCACCATGGATATGGACATGGACATGATCATGGTGAGACAGGACATCTACCATGGACATGCGCATGGCATCCTCTATGGACGCAGTGCCACCATGGACACAGTATCCACTAAGGACATGGACATGGAATCCTTCACGGACACAGTGTCCACTGTCAACATGGGCACAGCATCCACCATGGACACTGGACATGGCATCCACCACAGGAATGGATGTGGCACCTGCCATGAGCATAAGTGAGCCATCAGTCGTGGCCAGGGGCATGGCATGGGCATAGACACCACATGAGCCATTTGCACAGAGGTGGCATCCACAGGCACAGATGCAGCCACCATCATCATCATCACTCACGTGGCATCGCTGCCTCCTCCCTGGACCCCCTGCTCTCACGGTTGGGCTCTGCAGGGGGGCACCACAGCACGCAAACCCTTAAATTGAACAATTGAAGTGTGGATGAAGAGGATGATTTCAACCCTGTCCGTCTGAAAGCCCGGGGCTGAGTGGGGGGACACGGGGATGCTGCTGGGCCAGTGGCAGAGGGCGCCCCATTCCTGGCAGTGGCAGATGGATGGCAGGGCTGAGCTGCGGTGGCACTTTGTGTGCTCCCACCCGTGTGCCGAGTTCCTGCCTCGCTCAGCTCCAGCACAGGAGTGGCTGCGGCTGGGGAGGGGGACACGGGGGGATGCGGGGAGCAGGAGGGGGGCGAGCTGCCTGCTGCGCTCCAGTGCTGCTGTCTGACACGATTTCACGGATGGCAATGGGGAATGGGTTGGCTGCTCTTGCTGGTTGCATCCATTCCTTCCTCCCGGCTTTCCTCCCTCCTCCCCGCCGCACTCCGCATGGATGGGCAGGCAGATGGGACGAGGGGCGACACCTCGCCTCTGTCTTTACAAGCTCCGTTTCCAGCGGGTCTTCTCCAAGCCCACCCCCTGAAATCCCACCCCGGCACACATCTCCCCCGGTGCTGGTTGGCAACGTTAGTTGTGAGGCCGTTGCCCATCCCTGGAGGTCACAGGTGCTGCCCGAAGGAGGTCAGCCTCATTAAGGCCCGTTTCACAGATGGGGAAACTGAGACTGGGAGCAAGGCGGTGACTCCTTGGGGCATGTGCGGTCCCAGCCCCAGAGAACTTGCCCCTCCTGAAAGGTGGTCACTGGCTCGCCTGGCATGGCCCTGATTGCTGCTTGTTGGGACAGTCATGGACAAATCCCGCACGAGCGAGAGCGACAATCCTCCCCGAGAGCCCCAGCACAACCCAAAAGTATGAGGTTACACAAGCAGCACCACGCCTACCGTGAGCAACGCCGGACCCACGTACCAACACCAACACAAACACCCTCTGCTTAACCCGTCCCGACCTCCAGTGCCCACGGCATTGGTGAGGGACAGTCCTGGGGGACACGGAGATGCTGTGGGACAACCCAAGTGGGGATAGATAGTCGAAGGGCTGGGACTCAGCCCTATGGCTTTGGGGCTGCAGGGGAGGAGGTGGGGGTGTTACACCGTGTCCCTCCTGGGGGTGGCTGGAGCTGCACCAGGGCAGGACACCCCCTTTCATCCTGATGGGACTCTCATCCTGTGAACTTGGCTGTGCTGAAACTGGTCCCAGAAGAGAATCTATGTGGAGCCAGTTCATCGGAGGTGACAGTCAAGCCCCTGGGTTAATATTTGCCCCCTCAGAGATGAATTGCCTCCCCTCCCCTTGCCCAGGGCTGTGGTGGATTTGGCAGTACTGAAGGTCACTGAATCTCCCCTAAGAACCATCTCCCCCTCCACGCCGTGATGTGGGGCCCGCTGTCACTCCTCTCGCAGCTGGTTGGTGCAGAGATGCTGACCCTGGCATTGACCGGTGCCCTCTCCAGGGATGGGGAAGGAGCAGGGGCAGGAGGACCGGTGCCCGGGCACTGCTGGAGCTGGGCTCACCCACTCAGGAGATGCTGTAGGATGTGTCTGGTGGGGCCGTTTCCAGTCTGTCACATGTGGCACCAGCAGCCCCAGCATCAGCGGTGTGGGGAAGCGGTGGCTACTGGGAATGGATAAGAAGCAAAACCTCTTCCACCCTTCTCCAGCCCTTCTCCATCCCCTCCTCCCCATCCCGGCCTCGCTGCCAGTTCTTTGTGGTCAGGGCCAGGACAGACGCAGGGGTGCTGCCAGGCCAAATGGCAACTGCTGGCCCACCAGGATGGGCCCAATTGGCCCTCAGCTGGCCTGGAGGCGAGCAGGAATTCAGGATGACACCTCCACACCTTAATCACTGTTTGCTCTTGCTCCCGGCCTCCCCAGCAAGAGGGGAACCTCTCCTCCTGGGCTAGCATCACCCTGGGAGCCCCCAGCCCTTCACCTGCCTTGGAGACCACTGAGCCCCCTGTTGGGGCTGTGCTGGGCTGCCCCATGCTCCCCAAGTCCCAGCATGGCTGGATGGGGCTGGCTGGCAGAGCTGGCCCCCACAGTGGCTCTGCTGTGGGCTCCCGGCTGAGTACACTGCCTTCCCGTGACTCAGTTTCCCATCGGGAATGGCTGACTTGCCCGTCAGGGAGCAGGTCACGGGATGAACCCACCGCCAGGGGCCATGGTGCCAGTATCGCCAAACTTCGTCCTTGGGTGCTGGCACAGGGAAGTGCCAGGCAGCCTCCAGCCCATCTGGGGAGGGGTCCTGTCCCCCAGTGCCAAGTTGGGAGTGGGTGTGGGCAGTGGGGACAGGGTGGGCGCAGGGGAGTCATGGCACTTGCAACCACTGACCCTTAATGTGCTCCCCCACCCACCCCACCCCCATCTTTGGGGTTAACACCATGGAGAACCCACTCCTGGGGACAGCCACCCACACCCTTCATCCCCTCCATGGCATCAGTGTCACCTGTTCTGCCAGCCCCGTTGCTGAAATGCTCCAGTGTTTCAGGAGGAGGGTCCCTCCTCTGTGCCAGACAAGGCTGATGCCCCTGGACCTTGGTGGCCAGACATGGCATCTCCTCTCTTGCCAACCCCCAGCTGCCAGATCCAACACGGCGCTGGGCACATGGCCCTGCTGAGCCAGTGTGAGTCAGTGCCCCACGGCGCTCGTTATGCAAAGGCTGGCACGAGGCTGTGGCATGGGGCAGTGGCACGAGGCCGTGGCGTGGGGCACCGGCTGTAGCATGGGGCAATGGCTTGGGGCCATGACATGGGGTTGTGGGACAGGGCAGTGGGACAGGGCCTTGGCATTGGGCAGTGGAGTGGGGCCATGGTGTGGGGCAGTGGTGTGGGGCAGTGGGATGGGGCAGTGGGATAGGGCTGTGGCATGGGGCAGTGGGATGGGGCTGTGGTGTGGGGCTGTGGCGTGGGGCCGTGGTGTGNNNNGGCAGTGGGATGGGGCTGTGGGATGGGGCAGTGGGATGGGGCTGTGGTGTGGGGCTGTGAAGTGGGTCCATGGTGTGGGGCTGTGGTGTAGGGCAGTGGAGTAGGGCTGTGGCACGGGGCCACGGTGTGGGGCTGTGGTGTGGGGCTGTGGCATAGGGCCAATGGTGTGGGTAAGTGGCATGGGGCTGTAGCGTGGGGAAATGGCTTGGGGTCATGACATGGGGCTGTGGCGTGGGGCAATGGCATGGGGCAGAGGTGTGGGGCAGTGGTGTGGGGCAGCGGGATAGGGCAGTGGCATGGGGCAGTGGGATAGAGTTGTGGTGTGGAGCAGTGGCGTGGGGCAGTGGCG
>VXBW01008507.1:43772-54330 GCA_013400375.1 Thinocorus orbignyianus
GGGGGGGAAGGGCCCCCCACCCTGCCCCCACACCCCGAGGGGGGCCCCAAGCAATTAGTGGCTGCTGAGCCTTCCTTCAGGGCTGGGGGTGGCCAGGCTGGACACCGGTGTGCTCCGGGAAGCAGGTGCCCATGAGGTGGGAAGGAGAATCTGCTCACTGCTGGGCTGGAGGGCTGCGTCCCCATCCCTGTCCCCATCCTCATCCCTGTCCCCATCCCTATCCCCATCTTTATTCCCATCCCTATCTCCATCTCCATCCCCATGCCTGTCCCTGTCCCCATCTCTGTCCCCGTCCCCATCCCTATCCCCATCCCTGTCCCCATCCCCCCCATCCCTGCCCGCCTGTGGTGCAGCCATGCTCAAAGTAGGTCAGTGGGCCGAGGTGCTGGGCAATCCTCCCCGGGGGGCTGGCTCTCCCTGGGGGGAGCTCACCTCCAACGCCCCCCAGCCCATCACTTCCTGGGATCCAGCATTCCTCGGAGGAGACTCAACACAGCACCTCTCCGGGCCGGGTGGCAGAGCCCCGACACACCTTGTTGCACAAATGATGCCCAAATAATGGCACCTGAAGGAGGGGGTGGGGCCCCCCCGACATCTCCCCCTCCCTCCCTGCTGCCCTGGGGGGCTCAGCATAGGGGTGCAGGGGGCCTCCCCAGGAGGCTCCTCCTGGCTCTCACCCCCAGCTTGGGCTGCTCCGCCTCTGCTTGGCACCGGCCCGGGCACCGCGGCACTGCCGAGTCTCCAGCGTAATAATTAGGAGATAAACAGGAAAGAAGAAAGGGGCAGATTTCATATTCCGCCCAGATCCCCCTGAGACAGATAAAAGCGGAGTGGAGGGACGCAAGGGGGCTTTTTTCCCACTTGTTTCTGCTGAATCAAACGTTTTTCCTCCTGCTTAGAAGATTTCCCTGCTCCCCCCACCTTCCCCCCCTGCCCCAGCTCCCGCCTTAATGAGGTTTTGCTGTAAAAGTCTGGGAGCCTCTGCCGTGGCCTTGAGTTAATCTCCAGGCACTTTCAAAGCCGGGTTGTTCCCGGGCTCCCCCTTGACTCCCCCTACTTCACCTCCATCTTTTTGAACTTCCCAGCTACAAAATTGCCGAGTTTCCTGGGATGCTGCTTCTCCTGCACCCGGCGGCAAGAGGATCAGGAACCTGTGGCAGAGGTGGGGGCACCCGGACCCTGGGGCAGGGACTCAGGATGGGGGCTCTCCAAGAGAATCTCTCCAGGCAGCCTGGCTTTGTGGGGAGTTTCCAAACTGGGGTGAAAAAGGGATATTTGGGATTTTTTTTCTCCCCAAAACTATTGAAAGAAAATAGCCCTTGGCTCAGCTGAGGTGGTGGCCGGACCCCTCCTTGCTGCCAACAGTGAGGGCTTTGGTGGCCCAGTGACACCCCGGGGGACAGGAGGGGGACACGGATGCAGGGGCTGAACCAGGAGCAGAAGAGCCATGGTGGTTCTGAGAGCATCCTCCCCTGCTGGGACTTGGCAGGGGACAGCCATGGGACCCTGGGGCAGGATGGTGCTGCCTGAGGGTCTCATCCCAGCTTCCCACTTGGGTTCTGCTGCAGGAACTGGCTGCTTCGGGAGCCACCAGAGCCCCATTCACAGCCTTGCACAACTCTAGCAGGCTCCAGACCCTCCATGGCACCTGACAAGCTGGCTGTAGGGTGGTCCTCAAAGCACCCATCCATCCCCGAGGGCCTTCTGAGCATCCTCACTCTCCCCGTGACCTGGGTGGGTGCTTGGCCCTGACCCCAGCAGGTACAAAACCCCTGGAGAAGGAAAAATAGGAGCCAAGAGCACCCAAGTCGCTGGAGCGTGGGGTGCTACACGCCATCGGCCACCACTTGGCTTCCTCCTCCTGCTGGCCAGTGGCCCCAGCTGCCCGCTGGGCCTGTACCTGGGCGTCCCCTCCAGAGCTGATCTGGAAGGCTTTAGCGCAAGTTAATCCCAGCAATCCCTTAATTCCAGGGACCGAAATAGGAAAGATCAGTAGGTCAGTGGGAAAAGCTCTTGGCCAAAGTTAACGTGCTAATGCGGAGAGAGGGTGAGAGCAAGAGCAGAGCAGAAGAAAGCGCCCGGGGATCTGCTCTGCCTTGTCCCCCTGCCTGGGCTCAGGTCACCCCGCATCCCGCTGGGGACAGGTTTTATGGGGACAGCCAAGCACTGACGGGGCAGGGAATCCCAGCAGCTCCCACTCTGCTGCGGTTTGGGGTGGGAAAGAAGGGTTTTTTTTCCCCCTTCTCACCCCAACAACCCAACCCCAGTGCTGGAGTCCCTGGGACGATTTTGCCGGGGTTTAAATCCCGGCCTCCAGAGGCGAAAGGTTGCGCATTAGCATGCTGCACCGCTGAGCGCCTCTAATTAGGGCTTGGCAGGCTCCTGCCTCAGCCCCGTAAGCACCTTTTTGGCTGCCACTCTGGAAAAAGCCATGCCAGAGGACTTAGCTTTTAGTACAGCCAAAGCCCAGGTGAGCCACCCACCGCTGCCAGTCCCAGCCATGGCTGTGGGTCCCAGCACCGTGGGGGGGTGGGTTTCGCTGTGTGGCCTCAGGGCAAGACTCCCCCCAACCCCGTGGTACCAGTGCTGGGAGCACGGCATCCCAACGGGGACCAGCCCAGCATCCCCACCCTCCCTCCTTCCCCTGGGCCAGGTGTTTTGGGGCAATAATATCGCTATGGGAGCAGTTTCCTTAAATCCATCTCTGTTCCCACAAGCAGCTTAAGCAGCAGAAAGTCTCTTCCTCTCTGTTCTTTTAATACGATCCGGGCTTAGCAAAGCCCTGGGCTTAGCCGCTGCCCCTGCAGTGCAAGTGAGGGGAGGAGAATTAAATAATAGGAAAGCAGAAAACAAAGGGCTCTCCTTGATTTTAGCAGCTGGAGCNGAGCTTCCAGGGTTACCTGTGGAGGAGGATGCTCGGCCAGATGACAAGAGGGTGCAGCCCCTCTGGGATGCCTCAATATAATGGGTCAGTGGGTCAGGGATGCTCCGATACTTTCAAGCCATCGCTCCTGCTGCCAGGGACTGGAGGGAGCCCGGCCCACAGACACACTCACCCTAAGGGTGCTTTTTGGCGACAAATACTCCTATTTCCCAAAGTTTTCTCATCCTGGGCTCTGCCAGAACCAGTGAGCAGCTTCGGGGATGTCAGCGCCCTTTGCAGAGGCAGCATCGCGCCCAGCAATGGCTCTTCCCCACTTTTCCCACCCCACCCACCACACCGGTGCTGTGCCCATCCTGCTCCCCATGCCCTGTCGATGGGCTGAGGGTTATTCCTCATCCTCTTCCTCACTTTTCCCACCCCACCCACCGCACTGGTGCTGGGCAGACCCTGCTGCCTGTGTCCTGCAAACGGGTTATTGCTCATCCTCCGGGGGCCGGCTGGCCAGGCTGGCTCCCATTGCTGGCACCACGGCTCACCTTGGACTCCGCTCCCAGCACGGCAGGGCGAGCGGCTGGGTTGCTGGGGAGACGGGCTGGTTTATTTACCATCAGGGCTGTGATAAGGAGTGTGAGAGGGGAGGTGAAGCACATGGTGTCCAATGTGCCTGACCCACTTTTCCAGTGCCCAGGCATCGCTCGCCTTCGGCTATTGGATTGCAGCGGTGCAGGCAGAGAGGGACCACGGATGCGAACGCCCCGCTGCTCACCAGAGCCACCGAGCTGTGAGGGTCTGGGGTGTCTCCTTGCTGCCAAACCCCATTTTTCTCCGGGCTGGTTGGGAATAGAGGAAAAGCCTCCCCGGGCACCGTGGCTAGATGAGAAGACACGGCAATGGGGACAAAAGCGGGTGTGAAAGCTCGCTGGGGCAGACTCCTCATGCCCGTCTGCGGTCCCTGCCCGCCGTGCGTCCCCCACCGGCACTGGCACAGTGGCCCAGATCTGCCATTCCGCATGGTTTCCCCGGCTCTCCCCGGGGCCGGGCGCCGGCAGGCAGGGCGCTCGCTCGGCGCCTCGCATGGCCGCCCGCTAATCCGACATGACTCTTCCATTAGAGATGAGATGCGAGCAAAGAGCTTTTCAGTGTAGGAATTAACTCCTTCTCCCACCCCAGCGCTCCCCAACCTGGAGTGTCAGTTCTGTCTCCATCACCCGCGTGGCCTGGGGTCTGCAGGACTTGGGTGAGGGGGGGGGTTCCCCCTCGTTGTCACCCCCAGCCTGGTGATGGGCTCCCTGTGGGACTCAGCTCTGCCCTTGCACCTTCATCTCCCACCCTCCTCCTCCTCCGAGGACGTGGGATGAGAGTAGAACCCCAGCATTGCCGTGAAGGAGGGTGCTGGAGTGGGGGTCCACAGACTCCTCTGGGTGGCAGGAGGGGCCCCAGCCCAGCTGGCCCCAGCCCTGGCTGCAGCACTAGCCGTTTCCCTTATTGATCTACTCTCCTGCTGTTAATTAGCACCTCCAATTTAGCCTGATCAGAGCCTGGCTCCCTGCAAAGGGCCTGTTTTGGCCACTTGGTGCACTGGCGAGTGGGTGGGAGGCAAAGGGGGAGCCCGGGGCATGTTTGGGGTGAGCATTCTGTCCAAGGGGGTGCTCCCCAAACAGGGAGATATGGGACATGGCAGGGATGGATGGGAGGGGGATGAGCCCTGGCTGGGAGCCAGCACGTGGCCCTCCCACGGGCACGAATGTCCCAGCCCGGAGGTGTCAGTGTCTCACATCCAATGTGACGCTGGGAGGGTGGTGGGGATGGCAGCAGGAGCTCAGCAGTGGCAGCTGGCTCCAGAGAGTGGGGTCAAAATGCAGCACAGGGTCTGCTCTCTGGGACAGACCCCTGCCCCAAGGGTGGTCACCTTCCCACACCAAGGTGGAGCTGTCCCTCGTGTCCTTGCTCCCTGGAAGCCATTCAGGGGAGGTGACAGCGGTCCTTGGTTCTGTGCTGAAAAGACAGGCTCCAGCATCCTTCCAGAGAGGGGAAGCAAAGCTGGTATGGAGGGTCAGGATCCCACCACCCATGTCCCCTTCTTCTGCCAGGAGCTGCTGGTCACCAGCCACAACATGGCCAGGGCCAGATCCTGATCCTTGCCAGGCTCCAGCCAGTCGGATTCCCCAGAGCACAGACACAGCTGGGGCCACCATTGGGGCTTGCCCAAAAGTCAGGAGGACAGACTCAGCTCCTGGAGAAAGGTTTGGCCCTGGAGGGTGGCCACTATGCCCTGAAAACTGCCTGAAGGGGTGGCTCATCCCCAGGGTACAGTGGGGAAACTGAGGCACGGAGCAAAGCCAGGGACATGCACGATGCTGGGATC
Organism: Thinocorus orbignyianus; assembly: GCA_013400375.1. Lineage (NCBI taxonomy): Eukaryota > Metazoa > Chordata > Aves > Ciconiiformes > Thinocoridae > Thinocorus > Thinocorus orbignyianus. Next base: position 49,022 of record VXBW01008507.1, read on the forward strand.
TGCCTGGGCAGAGACGGGGGTTGTGGGGCATCATCTGAGCCACATGGGTGCCTGAGCCCCAACAAGCTGCAGTGTCCCTGTCCCTGCCAAGGGATTTGGGGGCTCTGCTGCCAGAGGGGGCTCTGCCGCCTCCTCTTCACTTCAGGGGGCAGCCAGCCCCCTGACAGTCCCCCCTGTTGTAGGAAAGCAGGCAGGGAGCCACTGGGGGAAGGTTTCTGGCCAAGGGGGCTGGAGGAAGGGGGGCTGTGCCATAGCAGCGTGTCCTTGCCATCACCTCCTTCGTGGCTGCCATTTCACAGGATGACTGTGGGGTCTAGGGACCTTGTGCCCACCTGGGCTGACTTGATTTGGGTCAGGATCCTGCATAACGCCAGCTGTGAGCACCTTGGATCACAGTGGGGATGCAGCATGGAGAGCTGACCTGGATCCCAGCCACCCTGACAGTCATCACCTCCTGTGCCACTGCGTGTCCCTGGGAGAAGGACTTCCAGCACGGGGGACAGCCCTGCCATGGCTGGGGAGGACAGGACCAGGGGTGGCTGCTGTCCCCATCCCTCACAGTGACCCCAGGACAGGCCAGCTCCGAGGGAGGGGCAATCCAGGTCACCCACAGGGTGCTTTGAGACCCAGGGTAGGGGACACCCACTGAAGGCAGTTTGGGAAGCCACACCAGAGACCCTCAGCCCCACACCCAGGGTCTTCTGTTCCCCTCCAGGAGCAGAGAGGTGCCCAGAAGGACACATCTGCTCCTCCCACCTCAGGCAGGGGTCAAAACAGCCCCACATTATTAATTTGGTGGGACTCTTTGGTTGGAAATCAGGGTGTCAGCACCCTTTTTCCATGCTCAGACTTCACAGAAGGGTGGGAATGTGGTGGGAGCGGAGGAAACCCTCCCCGAAATCCGGGCGCAGAGCCACCCATGAAATATTCAGGCCATTCAGTGCAATTCCCGTATTGCCGTCAAAAGCACCATGAATATTGCAGGTGGACATTAAACTTTCACAGCTGCCAGGCTTTGCTGCACCTCTGCGGACACCATTACCGTGGGAAGCCCCTCTGCTGGGACACATCATGCCTTCACCAGGCTCCAGTGACCTGTTTTCCTCTGGTTTACCCCCAAAACAGGTGGCGGTGATGGGCTTGGGCCCTGAACCACTCCAACAGCGAACTGACCCCGTCACGTCCCTGGGAAGAAGCAGCACAGCTCAAGGCAGAACCACAGGAGGGTGTGAGGTCTTGCAGGATTGGGAACAAGCAGGGGACGTGGCCTTCACATCCAAAGCTCAGCTGTGCTCCCTGCTGCCCCGATGCCAGCATGGTCTCACTCCTTCCCAGCCCTGAGCAATGCCCGTCCCCAGGCACGGGAAGAGGTTTGCAGCTCCTTGAGCATCTCAGAGGGGTTTCATCCTCCATGTCATGAGTTTTCCAGGTCAGTCCCCAACAGAAGGGACCGTTCCCTTCTCCTCCGCTCTCATAACTCCGTTCTTCCCGTGTTTATATAACAGCAACGTCTCCTGCGGACCGGGGAGAGAATTGGCCGGGAAGAAATAATGAGGATAATTCAAGTCATTTGGGAAGATGAGGTTTGCGAGGTGCCCAGCGTCTTCCACCTTTTACATGTTGTCTCTAATCATCTGCAATCTCGGATGGCCATTGATGGAGCTCGTTGCTGTGGCGACGGATGAATAGCCCTGGGATTGTACCATGCCAAAAAAAGTGCCGTCCTTCCATCAAAACAACAACAACAACAAAAATATCATTTTGTTCAGGAAATTAAGCAGTTTGCAACCAAATAGCAGCATCTGAAAGGGCTCCCGCATCCGTTCTTTCCTCCTGGCTCCTGTGGCTGCCTTGGGTTTGTCAGGAACATGCCCAGCGCCCCAGAGAGTCCTTTGTGTGTGCCGGACAAGGAGAAGGTGGTAATTGTAAGGGGGTTTCTAACCCACTGAGCCTATTAAAAGGATTTTACGCCTGCCCCACCCCTCTCCTCTTCCCCAGATGTGTGTCACAGGCACGGAGCGCGGGGCGCTGTGGCCAGGGGCTGGCACAGCACTGGGTTAATGTGTTAGATGTGCTCGGCTGGGCCAGAGCAGGGTGCTGGGGCAGAGGGAGGCGGGGATGGACAGTGCCCAGGGCAGCGTAGCAGGGCTCAGGTCCTGCTTTTCCCCTGGGGAAGGAGTGATGCTCAGTGGGGAGAGCCAGCACGGAGCTCCCAAGGCTGGCTGGCTAAGTGGGGAGCACAGAATTCCCGATGCTGTCAGCCTCCGTGGGTTTCCATTTAAACTCCTCCCTGGGCACCATGACTTGAGCTTGGACATTCTCTTTTGATCTCCATGGCTCTCAGAGCATCTTTTGGGGCAGCTGCTGGAGACACTGCTCTGCAGCTTCACCGCTGGACAATGGGTATCACAGCCCCCAGGGATAAGGTTGGGATGGGGAGATTTAGGGTCTGCTCAGCTAGGGGTTGATCCTGGCTTTGGGTTTTCTTGTTGGGGTAGAGGCATCTGACCCTCCTGATGCTGGAAACTACAGTCAAAGCCACATCTCCAGGCCCATGCTGCAGAGATTCTCCATCCATAACCCACGTTACCACACCAGCCCCCAGCACACGTTCTGAGCAGGGGAGTCTGGTCCCTGCTGGCATCTTCGGTGCTCCCAAATGTTGTGGGCCATCGACAGGTTGTAAATATTGTCATTTGGAGCTGCATGACCCCAAAGCTCATTCTGCAAGGGGATAAGAAACTGAATACCTGTAGGGCAAGCATCCAACTGGCAGGCTGGGAGAGCCCCAGGGTGCTGTGGGGTTGGACCTGCCAGGGCAGCAGGGAGCAGGAGGGAGAAGAATGGATGTGCGTGTGGAGACAAAACATCTCACAGAGGACCCAGAGGATAAGAAACGGGCCAAGTTCCTGGTTCCTCTTTGGGCAAGAGCCCTGGGCAGCGCTTTGCCAGCTGTCCCCAGAGCCCACCAGGCTCCCCAGGCTCAGCCAGAGCCAGATGGAGAGGCATCCTGGCTGCGCAGAGAAAAAACGAGGCAGCAAAGCAGACTGGGGAGATTAACTCCGTGGGGAAAACAAGCTCAGCAGCCGCTGTGGAGCCGAGGACGCCTGCGCAGCCACGGGAACGTCTGTCTGTGTGCGGCTGTGCACACGCGTGTGCTACCAGCGTACAGGGGCACACGCGTGTGCAGGGGCTGGGAGCACACAGATGTGTGTGCTCGGCTGAGCTGATGAACCCACGTCTGGCCTCAGAGGGGCAAGCAGGGTATTGGAAATGTGCTCTCATCCTTTAATTGCACTGCCTTGATAACAGTGATAATTGGCTAGAAATCAATACTGTTTTGCTGCTTGTTTCTCCCAGCCTGTCTTCCTCCCTGCTCTCCTCGGACAGCCTGCTCCCGTTAGTGGAGTGACATTTGGATGCTCTGGCATAGCCATTAGATAACCCAGGCAGAGAGGCTGCTGAGGAGAGGGCTGCTGTGGGCAGGTAATGGGCAGAGACAGGGGCAGCTCTGTTTTTGGCTGCTGAGGTTCAAGGGCAGATGGAGATGATGCTCCCGGTGCTGCAGGAGCAACAGCAGGTCTGGAGACAAGGGGAGAGCAGAGCAGGGAAGGGACAAACCCAAACCGCATTGGCCAGGAGCTACGTCCAGCTTTGGCTCTGAAAATCGTGCCAGAGCATCGCAGGAAAATGTGCATTTACCACCCCACAGCTCGGCCTGCCCTACTCTCCGCACCTCATCACCCCCCTCACCTCCTGCCCTCTTTTCCCTGGCAAGCTGCAGGTGGGATCCTGGAGCCTCTGACATCAGGTAGCTCCTGGTCTCCTTCCAACCACTCTCACAGAGCAGCCCGTGGGCTTCACCCAGCCAGCCAGCCAGGGCTGCTGGGGGGCTCTGACTCCCAAAAAGCCACCTTGACCCCCCTCACACCCCGCTGGGCTCCAAGGAGCCTGAGGAGCAGTACTGGAGGACACATGGAGGACTTGGAGGGGCAGAGGCACGCTGGGCTGGTGCTGGTGGCCCAAGGACCCCTGGTTGGCATTGGCCAAGGGACCCTCGTTAGGCAAGTGGGGCTTCGGTGCCAGAGAGGCACCCACCCGGCTCTTCAGGGCTGGCTGGAGCGGGGTCCCGGGTGGGTGCGGGGGTACCGGGCGGGCAAGGGGCCACCTTTCCCTGGGAGCCGGGTGCCACCTGGTGGCCAGGACCAGGGATCCGCGGCCCCCGGCAGGAGGGGGGCTGCTGGGCGAGCCCCCTGCCCTGCCCCTGCCCCTCGGCGGAGTTTATCGCCCATTCCCACAAATAAGTGCGTTCCTGCGGCCAGAGCCGACCCCAAAAAGGTGCCACGGGAGCAGAGAAGATGAGCAGCATCCCCTGCACCCACGGCCTGCCCGGGGCTAGCGCAGAAAGTTTTTCGTAGCCAGGGAACAGTGAGGAGACACCAGAGCAAAGCCTGGTGGGGTTTTTATTGCTCCCTGGGGAACAGGGGACCTTCTCTTTAGGTGACTGTTACGGTTTGAGAAAACCCATAACAATTTATTGTCTCGGAGACAATTATTCTGTCACCCGATGAGCCCTCCCCACCCAGGAAAGGGGAATCGGGGAAGGCAAGGAAACACGAGGGTTGAAATGTAAATAGATTTAATAGGATAAGATTAACTAATTAACAACAATACTAAACAACCAGCGTTAATCCAGACACTGATATAAGATTTACAAGAATCATACTCAGCCAGTTCTCTCAGCAGAAGCTGTGCACTCCCTGCAGGGACAGCAAGTGTCGGACACTGCGAGTGCAACAGCTTTGGGGATAAAAGAAGGGCTCAGGGGTCCGGCACCGGGGCAAGGAGTTGTCTGGACCTGCCGCCATCAAGGGAGAGCCAGTTACACAGAAAACTTTTCAAATTTATACTGAATGTGATGTTCATGGTATGAAATAACCCTGTTGGGCAGCTTGGGTCAAATACCCAGGCCTTGCTCCTCCTCATCCCTGCACCTGGCAAGGCTCGAAAACACTGAGACCTTGAATCTCAGAGAGCCTGGCTGGCTGTAAAGTAAAAATTTTCATGAATTCAGACACTAGAGTCTTCTATAAGTNTTCAGACACTAGAGTCTGCTATAAGTGCAATTTTCCCAGCATCAGAAGAAAAGTTAGTCCTGGGCCTCTCAACCCAGGACAGTGACCTGCCCCGGGAGCCCTGTGGCCACCAACCCTGAACACAGCCCCGTGACAAACCAGGTCATGACAACATCTGGGCAAAGCTTTGATGCAAAAAAACCCCACAAACAGTGGCAGGAAGGGTGTGCAGAC
>VXBW01008508.1:210-12238 GCA_013400375.1 Thinocorus orbignyianus
AACACTTCCAGGGATGGGGCATCAACAACTTCTCCGGGCAACGTGTTCCAGTGCCTCACCACCCTCACAGGAAAGAATTTCTTCGTAATATCTAATCTAAATCTACCCTTTTTCAGTTTAAAACCATTACCCCTTGTCCTATCACTACACTCCCTGATAAAGAGTCCCTCCCCATTTGTCCTGTAGCCCCCTTCAGATACTGGAAGTCCACTGTAAGGTCTTCATGGGGATTTCTCCAGGCAGAACAACCCCAGCTCCCTCAGCCTGTCCTCATAGGAGAGGTGCTCCAGCCCTCTGATTTGTGGCCATCCTCCGGACCCATTCCAACAGGTCCATGTCCTTTCTGAGCATCTCTCATCTTCAGCTCCTCCCAGCATCAAAGAGAGACATCCAAAGCCCAGCATCAGCTGCTCCTCTGGGTGCCGTCTCTACATAGTCAGCAGCCATTCTTAACCCTTATGCTGATGCTCCTCTCAAGCTCTGTAACTGACTCACATCCAGTATATGGTTGCTTTATATACAGAAGTGCATACATGTATGTGTGCTTATATATGTTTTAGGAAGCAGCCCAAAGGACAAAGAGAACAGTCCAGCAAGATAACTTCTGTCTTCCTCCATTTCCTTCTGCGTCAGCCAAATTTAACCAAGGCTCTTTAGTTCTGTTTTCTTAAGAGATGAAACTTTGCTTGGTGCTACATGTCCTTCCTGTCTTCAGATGTCCCATTAGGAACCAAACAAAGAACATGGTTAAACCCATGAGTTACCCAAGCAAAAAGAACTGACACAGACCAGCTTACCTACAGAAAGGCTACTTGCATGGCTAGTTTGATCCCGCCAGTGCTGGTGGGAGCCCCGACACTTTCATTAGCGGAATGTTTGGTCAGTTTTTCTTGGTGTCACATCAGTGCCAGGAGGGCTGTGAAGAAGTTGGTGCCTTGGCAATGACGGATCTCACTCACCTCTAAGTCCTGTAAGCTGCCAGAAAATTCTACCCCATGGTATGAAAACAATATGCATTTTTCTTGCTGAAGAGTTAGATCCCAAACAACTTCACAACACTTCTGCAAGGTTATGTTCTTTTATTCATATTTGGATTTCATCACTTCATCCACTAGCTTTAATTTGAAAAGTAATCTTCTCTTTTAAGGACTACAACAGTTAGTGTCAGTCTCTCTTGCCATACACTTGAACCACCATTTAATAACACACAGAGCTGAAAGAGCCTAAGACAGATCTGGTGTCATTCAAAAAATTAACATACCAAACAGCGCTGATGCATGGAGGAGGAAAATGAAGCAGCCCCTTATTTCTTAGAAGATGCATCCCTCACAAAAATTACCAAAATAGGAAGAAAAAAAAGAAAAAAAAAAGGGTGGGGGAAGAGCAGGGAGTGTACATATGCACACACTGCTATTTCCACATCCATTTCCCCACCCAAACATACACGTATACATATACACGCACACACATGTATTAGACTGGACAAGTAATTTATTTTTTTCCCTGGGACAATATTATTATAACTCTTTATTATATTATATCTGTCTTTAAAACAGGAAAACTTATTAAAACAGAAAAGAAACAACTACTTTAACAGCTCCAACTTATTTGGCTAAGCCTTGAGAAACTGCCTCTCTATTTAGCATGAAATACATGAAAAATCGAGTTTGATCATTTTAGATCTAAATGTCTATATGAACTACCAGGTTTTTATTATTGATTTGGCTTGCTTTGCCCTTGGAACAGTCTCCATAATTAATAAAAACATCTTTATTTTCTTCAAAATATATAATAAAAAATGTCTGAACACTGACCACTTGTCTGTACTGGGTCTCCCAGTGTTATCCCCTTTCTAAAGCATTTAAAGAACGTAATTTTATAGCAAGCATATTTCTATTTCATACATAGTGCATCCTGTTTCGCAGTGCTTGCAGGTACCTCCTGCTATCTGCTTCTGCTCTTCTGAAGGGATTGGTTTTCCATTAACCAGCCCTTGGCTGTCTCTCTTCAGAGGGCATAGATGAGAGGTATCCTTTCTGGAGGCACTGAGAAAGGCCAGAAAGCTACTTTCTTGGAACAACATTGTCCCTGGAGAAGCAAAGAGAAGATTAAAAGGCAGAAAGCCAGCTCTGAGACCTCACTCCTGGGAAATGTGAGAAACCTGAAGAACACGCAAAAAGGCAAAAAGTAAAAGGAAGGAAAGGCTTTTTGTGAGAGGGCTCCAGAATGTGTAATTTATTCAACCCCAAGTACAAAGGCGCTAAAAGGCCCTCTTAGTCTGTCGTTAATAGAGACTCAGTAATAGTGTTCCCCAACTACAAAGGGTCCCATTCTCTGTGCCGTCTCCACAGAGTCCCAAGAATTTTCTTGTGCATGATCGCTGGGACAATGTTTACCCCTTAAGTTTCTGCAGTTTTGAGTAGCTCTCTGTAGGTCCCCGTAGAGTTACCCATAATTGTTTTCATCCTCCCTCCCTGCCACGTCCTTAATGAATTCATTGGTTGGGAGAATGAAATATCTTGTCTGGTATAAGTTTTGCTGTTGAGAGTTTGACTTTCCGGAGAAAACTCAAGTTTTTGTAAGTATGCAACCTCTCCCAAATCTGATGGAAATAATCACTTTCACTGCTGTGTATCAGTAAAAAATCCCCTTTGACAGACCAGGGGACTCCATCCTTCATAAAGCACGTGAGAGGTTAGGTTTAGTTTTGTTTTGTGTTACATTGGCCACTACAGTGACACTAGCCTATATTCAGACAAAGCAGGGGTTCGTTACAAAGTCCCTTGTGACAGTCAATGAAAGCTATGAAATCTTTAATCATTGAAGGCATTTTTGGTATCACAGGAACCTTTCACACTCTGAAGTAAGGCTGGCTGTGGTCTCAGGCAGCTGAAGTGATCCCTCTTACAGTGAGGCCTTGAAGCTTAACACTAACAGCATCTCTTAAGTACCGCACTAAAAAAAAATTGAGTTTTAGGCAAGAAAAACAAGACCTGACTGAAAGACTAGAAAAGTGATTAAAAGAAAAAAATACCTCAACAAACACAAACAACAACACTGCCCCCAGACCCAGAACCATATGAAATGCTGGAATGTTTAGGAACATACACAATTAACATCAGGTAGAAAGTTTTTTCTCAGTGGGTGAAATGGGTACCCCTGCACTCAATCACATTTAAACTCCATTCTCATTACACATCCCAAGGAATTACACAAATCAGGACTGGCAGTTAACAACCCAAACATGCTTCAGATGTGGCCCCGAACAAATTACTGATGAAGCTGGAATCCTTGAGCATGAGATCCACCAGGATTCTGCCCCTCTCTTCCAGATGGGAAGGGGCAATATGATACTTCTATGCTGCGATGCCACATTCCAGACATTGTTCTTACAGGGATATCAAATACCAGGCACAGGAAAAGGAGAAAAGGCCCATGGCATAAGCGGAGGCAAGAGACCTGTTGGGAGATATTCAGCCAAAGGCCAAACCCTGCCATTGGGAGAAAGTTTATTCCATCACCCAGCAAACTCCATGTGCTCCCCAGCAGAATAAGCAACAAACACAAGTACATTTTGCACTTTGTGCCTGGTTCAGCTCTTGGGCTGTAATAGGTTTTTCCCATTACAGGAATTTCAGCCAGGTCAAAGGCAAATCCTGCAGGGCTCAACTCTGCATTTCCCTCCTTTGCCTCATACAGTGTGCTGCAGTAGAAAAGGAAACACGAGGTTATGAAAAACAGTTTTAGAAAAATAAAAATACTCCAACAGGTAAGTTTTGCACTCACAAAATGAATGCGCTCACAAAGAGGCTATGAAAGAAATAATTCAAAGCAACTGGAAACAAATTCTTCTTCGCCTTCAGACTGAGCTACAGTGAATAGACTCAAAACTGCACATGGTAAGTAGCGTAATAAAATGAAGAATAAATTATTCTGTGCATAAAATGCCACTATTTCAATTTGTGTAGTGACTTTGGTCTTTATGCACCAAATTCCACACATTTGTATCTTCATGTTAATCTTTAAAACACAGCACTGCAGTACTGCACAGCCAGAAGAACACCAGATGGCAACTGGCCACAGTGAAATTCCAGAGCGCCGTATCTGCTACAGGTCCTTGTCCATCACTGCAACAGCCCAGACACTTTAGAGGAGCACATGAAACCCTTTCATATATGGTTGATGTTGCATTTCCAAGCAGTTGTCATCCATACCTACCACGTATCTTCTTTCAAAGATGTACCGCTTGTCAACTTTTTTGAAATGAGGCAACTAAGCTCAGCAGCAGCCATGGCAATGAAGTCCAAAAGCAGGTTATATCCTGCAAAAGTGCCAGCAGGCCAGAAATTATCCGTGTGCGCATTCCAATCCCCAAAGAATTAACCTGATTGCAAAGACTATCGAAGGCCGCGGGAATGCTTTAGTCCATCCCCTTGAAAGCAAAGGATAATGCTACCTGCATAATTCTAAAGATGTAGCAAAGCCTCTACCATTGCTACACAGAACTTTCACAGACAAAAGCCCTTTATCTCACCAAGGATGTGATGACTAACATTTACAAGCCCTGTTTTAAGCAAGCAGGCAAGCAAATCAGAATGTACCGCAGTAAGAACTAGAAATGGTTTGCTGTTATTTTTTAGAGCCTGCTACCCCTCTATTTTAAATGTTCCAATCACTGGGTACTCTACAAGATTTGCTCCTGATGCTGTCTCAGGAGATGTTACGTCCCTAACTCGCTTGAGGGGGAGGCAACAGGGTTCAGCACTTAGGAAGGAAGGAGTTATCTTTCACAATAACACAAATGTGCAAAATTCACTAGAAGGCACAGAATATATAGGTGTGTTCCACTTGATTCCCATTTATTCAGCTGTATCTCTCATGTGAGATCTCTCTTAAGTATTGCTTTAATTTATTTATTTTTGGAGAAGGAAGCCTCTTATGAGAGTGTATTTGGCAGAGATTTACTGCAATGAATGCTTCCAGGCTGCCCATATGTGTGTTAGTTAAACTGGACTGAACACTGGAAGAAAATAATTGTGTTAATCCAGTGTGGAAAGCAAGCCACACTGCTGGACACCAGTGAGATGCAACAGCGACTTTCACTTAGTCCATCCTGCTGTAAACTTGGTACAACTCATCTTTACTGTATCTTCCTCTCAGTTACTAAAATTAAACTTCTTTTTCCCTGAAAAGATGAAATTTTCAGGTGAATGAGAAAGATCCCTTTTCTAAGGGGACAGAAGGACATAAAATTACATGACAGACTGGTGTACTTCATAGGTTACTTCAGGAAAATCCTGACTATATCTGTTTGCTTAGGTAATGTTGAAATACTGAGCAGAATAGCTCTCAGTTACAGCATGAATTAAAATAAAAGAATTCAGCACTACAGAGCTCTAAGTGGATTCCTGCTCGTGTAACTGAGACCAGAAACCATCCCATTGTCAGCCAATTATGAGCCACAATGAAGCACAAACTGCCCGATCAGCTGAAGGACACAACATGTTCCTGGAAACACAGTGCTCTCTGGCATTTTGGAACTGTGGCCAAGCCTTGGGTGGCCTCCGGTGAGGGATGGGGGGTGTTAAACAGTGTGATTCCAGACTGTCTTCATATTATGCTTTTGGGAAACAAAGCACAAACCAAGAAACAAAAGAAAACACCATTGCAGCTAACAATGCAGTTTTGTTTCAGAACAACTAATCTGGAGGTCAGCCCAGGGATCTGAATTTCAGGAAAGCTTTAGCAGCAGGAGCACAGTATGTCGTTGTTCATGGCTGAAGAGGTTCTTTTCCCTAAAGAAGAAGCTCCAACTGATACTGATTCTTCTTTTTCTCAAGAATCCATGTCACTCAGATGAGGTTTCTAGCAGCATATTCAGGGTTAAGAACGCTGACAGTGGAGGGAAGCATTTGTGAAAGTAACGGTGGTTCCCAGCGTTCCTGCTTGAGTGGATTAAGAAGGCTCAGTCCACGAGGGCCATCACGTCCTCCAACTCTGCAGTAAGAAGGAACCTGGACTTTGCCTTTCTTCAGTTGGTAGCTTTTTAGTGACACATCCTGGATGTCATCTCTTTCTGTAAAACAAGAAGGGTGAAATTAAAAAGCAAAAGTCATTTCTTGTAAAGTGTGCATGCACCTCTTCCCAGTTAACAGTTCTGCATCTCTGCGCATTCATGTGGGTTTACGTGCCACTGTGGCTCTGCTCCTCTCTGCCACTTTCAAGGACAATGAACCTAACTGGCAATTAGCATGCAGCATTTTGACAGTCTTGGCTGCTTTCATACCCTACTGATTCCCTTGCCGTGTCACGTGACTGGTACTGCATCCCACAAAAAAAGAAATAAACCATATCAAACAGCAGGAAACCTTTTAGCTTAATGTAAAAAAAAAGGATTTCAATTGTTGCTGTTGAACCTGCAGCTAACAGGAAACACGGAGACACATTCTTTGCCCAATTATTTCTGCCTACACATGGACACAAATCTTCTTTGAGACTCGGCCAGAGCAATGGCATCAGTCTCTAGGATGGGCTCTTGCAGCATTCACAGACTCCTTTAGGAGCTAGGGTTTGTGATCCATGTAGGATTTATAGGCAGCCTGATACTCTGTGGGAACTGGCTGCCCCGTTCTATAAAACTTTTCCTATTTGTCAGCAGATCTTCTGGAAAAATGTGTCAGATGGCCTGTCCAACAGCCACCCACATGCACACCAATAATTCATGCTGTTTGCTGTTGAGGCTGAAAGGCTGCCACATCTAAGGGTCACCAAAGTAGTGCAGGTTGTCCCTTCAGCTTCTCTTTTGTAGTGTCTCTAGACTGTATGGCATTTCCCTTGGAAAAATCTGTTTAGATTTGCCAAGTTATCAGAAGCTCCTAAAAATCTTCTTAGCTGCTCAAGTAGAAAGCTCAGAAAGGAAGTACTCATTTCCAAAGTCTTTGTTTTCATCCTGGAAGTTACATTATTATTTCCCTTATCTGAAGATTAACTAAGTGCTAATTTTTCTTGAGGCAGCGTTCGTCTTTGCAGACCTCTGAACTTTCATGTTCTCAGTGTCTGCAGGTCCATACTGCCCCGCCAATACCCACAGCTCATAGGTCTGCGAGGTAAAACACCGCCACTTCTTTCTGCAGATGCTGCTGAGCAGCTATTTGCAGTTAGAGTGGCACATTACCCTGTTAGAAAAGCAGTGAAGAGGGTCATGTGGACCATGTCTGAGTCATTGTAAACTTGTCCATCCTCCTTCAGGAGCAGTGAGAGACAAGCTGACTCTCAACAGAATAATAAAACATCATAAGCAACACATTCAACACACAAAATTCACCTCCATTCTTACCTTAAAGAAAAAATACCATCAGAGGTGGGAGTTTAGACATGGATAAATGTGTCTAGGCAAAACAGAGAGTGGGAGCCCAGATAATCTATGCACAGGATGTAAACTAGAGGCTTTGAACCAGTTTGCCAAGTGAGTTTCTGAAAATTTTCAGTTCTGTGCAGCTGTGACTGCTCCACCACTCAAGAGTCATGAAGCGTGAACCCACCATGCCATTCCTAACTTTTCTGTTGAGGCAGAATTTATTTCTCGTAGTAATGCAAATTCTCCTCAAGCCTCTCCCTGTCATCATTTCTGGATTCTTGCAGGGTTATACAGTTACAGTCACAGTCCCTTACATCCACTGTCTTCCCCCCAAATACTGTTCCCCCACTCTCTCAGGAGAATGTTATTGCAAATGGCCTTACAGTTTTCTCTCTACTTCTACTTAACAGTTCTTCTGTTCCACTAAAGCTGTAAAGTCAGAAAAATCTTAAACCTTATAGAATGTCATCATTTCCAATGCACAGAACCTCTTCCCTATTGACCTAACTTGTTACTGGTAAATGAAGGCAACAGAAGCGCAGACATGATCACGCTGCATTCCTGCACACACGTGCATGAGCTTCTACTCATTTCAGCTCATGACAATGAACTAGATATACTTTAAAAAAACACAAACAAAACCAAACAAAACATGATCCTTTTAACAGTAAATTCGTACATGCTTTGCAAGAGTGACCTACTTCTAGCTGTTTTTTTTTCTTTGTGGAATTTATAACAGGGAAGAAAAACAAACAGGAAACGGCTTCTCGAAGAGACTGCTCTAATTATGAAGCTGGCAAAGAACAAGTTAGCTTCACTCAAACTGCTGGTGACAGTGGGAGGAGGGTTGGTACCCACAGGGTCCAGCCATGGCCAGGCAGCAGCACGAGGCACGCTGTGAGCTGCAGAGCCCACTGCTGAGCCTTGTACAGAGCAAACCCCTCCTGTTCGCCAAACGCTCCCCCTGAGAAAACAAACCTTTGAAAACCAATCATCCACTCCTCACAGAGCCTGCTGGAAAATCTCTGCCTCATTCTGATGGGTACCAGGGAACCAGCACACAGTCCCACTCCACTGAACTCGGCAGAGAAGTGGCCCTCAAACCTCAGAAGACATCTGGTGCCTTAGTTCTGGTGGTGCACAGCTGATAGAACACAAACTCAAAGCTGAGTCTTCATGAAGTATTTCCTGAGTCTCCCTGGTTTTGGGCTTTGAAACTTTACTGTTTGTTGTAATATGGGAAAGCTGCTCAGCTACGCACTTGACTAATAATTATCAATTAAAAGCACATAAGGGTGCTTCCCAAACATGGGAAATGACAACTAGCTGTTGAATGACTCTTTGGAGAAGGTAGGAAGAGTAGAAATGCTACCTCTTTGGTTTAAGGCACTACAGTACCCAGCCCCAGCTGGACATTAAATGTAAACCCAGGCTGGACAGACACAGAGAGACAGACAGGCACACACATCATTTTTAAAGATATTTAAAACTTTCAAAGTCTTTCTGTGCTTCCTAAACCCTCAAAACCTTGTTAACAGAAGCCCTCCATACCAGAGCCTTTGATACCACATGTGCCTCCTCTTGAAAACAAATGAGAAGAAATTCCAAAGCATTATTCTGTACTGATGCATTCAGACTTGTTCCTGTTCTCAATTTTGGATTACACAATGAACTTTAAAATAGGAGACAGAAATAAATGCTGTTTTTCAAAGGCGAAATACAAAACAGAAAATAAAATTCTGACCCAATCTGTGTGTTGAATATGCCCACACACCAGCCACTGAGGAGAATTTAACACAGAACTAACTTCTAAATAATTGAAAAAGAAATATTTGCTCTTCTTTGCCAAGTCCTAAAGTACTTCCTCACTTGCTGGAGGTAACACTAACTCACAAACAACTTCGTAAGCACCAGAATTCTGTCTGCTTCCTCAGTCTTTTGTGGAAGGGTGCAGTGCTCAATGTTTTTCAGGGAGCAGAAAAAAATTTTCGCAGAAGAAGGGAAAAAAGTAACACACAGTCTTAAAAGGGTGATCAGTCTTTATCTCTGATGGGCATCTGGTCGTCTCCCCTCCCTACTGCTCTAACACGCATGTCAGATACATTCAGCATATAAATCTATAAGTAATTATTTCACTTTCTGATCCTTAGCTCACCTTTAAACAAAGCAGGAAAAGTACAGAAAACATCTGACATCAGTATGCATGAATAGCTGAAGAAATCTCTTTTAAATGGGACAAACTTACTTATGAGGATATGTTGATTGAATCTGAATGGGTTACAAGAAGAATGAGTTCCACAATAAAGAATCATGTTCTCCTAAGAAAATGGTGTTTCTGTGCTTGGGTGAGTCAAATACGGAGCTGGCAAAACATAAGGCATAAAAAACCCAGGCGTCACCTCTGTACCAGTATTTAATGGAAGCAAGTAACCTGCACTCTGTCTTGTGCAAAAGCTGATGGGAAAGTGGAACATGAGTAAATAGTATAACGAATAGTACTCTGTAAGAACACCTGAAAAATTATAAAATGAAATAACCGTCTTCACTAAAACCAGCGCTGTTTTAAAGATTCAAATCCTTTCTCAGTGCCTGTGTCCCAAGCTCACTTCCAGTTCTCCAAATCGTGGTCAAGCAAGGGCTGGTTGTTCACACTCCTCACCTCCTCCTACTGCCCTGTTGGTAAGAGGATGATGTGATAGCAGCTTCTTTCAGCCCTTTGACAACTGTTTTAAACACAGTGAGGGTTTAAGATGTAGATACAAGTTCCTGAGCAAAGAAGTGGCCAGAGGAAACATCCCAACAGGCAGGGATACCTTGCCTGGAGGTTCCCAAAGGCATTGCCTAGCTCCAACCGTAGTCATATGGTTAAGGAACTTAGTATTTGTGTAACAACCCTGTGAATAAATGCATGGTGCTGGGCAGGAAGGCAATACACAAACAGCCCCTCTGATCTGTGGCTCATGATTAGAGGGCTCTGCTGGAGCAAACAGAAGCATCGCTGGGACAAACCTTTCTCCTCAGGCAGAAAAGCAAGTCACACCCAAGGGGATCCCATGCGCGCACAGAGAGGATCAGTGAGGTGCCCACAGGGCCGGTTCAGTATTTTTGGTGTTCAAACAATAGCCACAGAATATGCAGATGAAGAAGCAGAAGATTTAAAAGAACATTTTACATACTGTTCTTCAAAGCACAAACGGCTATGACTTCTGTCATTTTTTTGTTGTTGTTTTATTCACAAAGATTTCAACAACTGACACATAATCATCATGTGGACAAAGCTCTTTCTTTGTACCCTGGCCACAAAAGAGGCTCTTTGCTCTGGAATAGCACAGATCACACGGTCTAAGATCCTGTGCTGTGCAGCCCATCTATAATCAGGCAGCTAACTGAGAGGAGTGGAAGGCTGAAGACAGATTTGTAACAGTTAAGTCATTTGCCAAACTTTATTTTCTGGCATTTTTACTTAAGAGTCATGACTTCAGTCTTCATTTACAATTGTTTTCTCCAAAGTTTAAAAAAAAAAAAATTTCCTCTACTTCTTTAGTTGCTCCTGTCTCTGCAATAACAAAAAAGACCCACAGATTGGTAATTGCTCTTGGTGGACATATTGATAACTTGGGTGTTTCTTCTCCTAGGTTTCAGGAGGTCTTCCACTTGAATGAGTCTCAGTTATCACGACGGACAGGACTAAATTAATCTCTTACAATCTGCTTGCCTGCAGGGTGGTTATTTTGAAGCTAAGGATGGCCTGATAATAATCCCGGTTATTACTCCTGAATTTGTACAGTGATGTTTGCAGGACACAGATAATGCTCCCATCTGCAAATGTAATCTTTGTCAATGATGACAAAGGCATTTTATCAGCTAGGTGGGAAATTACACTGCAAATATCACCTGTCAGCAGGGTTAGATCTAGATAGATAACACAGAACATGTGGGTGTGTGACTGATGTGCTTTAAGGAATCATATTCCAAGGAGGTACCACCACCTTCTGCATGTTTTTGCCTTCTGTAACAATAAAATGAAAGTCCTTCTGTAGTTGGCTTTGTTGTATCTTCCCTTGTTAAATGGACATCAAATGTGCCGCTTTTGGCACCGAGGTCACGCAGCGTCAATAAGCAAACATTATCTCTAGCATAAAATTTTGCAGAGAATTTATCAAGAGACATGTTACTTCTCTGCTATTAGCTACAATGTCGTTGCATATAGTAGATGCTTCACATATATAACTTTATACACTAACAGATCTACTTAGATGGGACAACAAATACGTCTGTCCTTTTTTTTTTTTTTTTTTTAACAAATCTGCCAAGTTCATGTGTCACTAGATTTTTTTTTTCTTTTGACAATTAGAAAAATTGGCCTTGCTGTTTCTCAGTTTTCTGGTTCATCTGGGTTTACTAAAAATAGTAACAGCTCAAATCAAAACTCAATAAAAGTAATAGAGTCCTTAATCTGGTACTATTGAAAGTGTGAAAATATGTGCTTTAGTTAGGTAGAATAGCTTTCCAGAAGCTTGTTTCAAATACTGTGTCCTGGTTTGGGGTAAAATGAACCAATTTTCTGTTTTACAATTTCACTTTCTTAGCTGGGCCTCTTCTAACCAACTAAACTCTGAAATTAACAGCACACTGCTCAGAGAAACTGCTTCGTCTCACAGTGATAAGACC
>VXBW01008508.1:15519-29521 GCA_013400375.1 Thinocorus orbignyianus
TTTTTTTTTTTTTTGGTATTATACCTGATCTGGAATTCCCTTCTTCTTTTTGTGGTTTTGCAACCACACTTGCCTTTTTTCTCCTTGTTGCTGTAACTAAGTCACCTGCCCTGAACACATACTGTGCCAGCATAGAGCAACAGCCTATTGAGTAGGTAAGATTCATGGTAACTCATCAGAAGCTCATAATGAATTAAATAATTATGGAAACAATTTTTTATGTATTGTGTCTTTTGTACAATAGCAGTCTTGCATGAGATCATTGCAAAAACAAAAACAGAAAAAGAAATGGAAGAAGTGCAAAAGTCTCAGATGGGTGTTATTTTGCAGTTAGCGTCTGCTCTTTCTGTGTTTGGCAAAATTGAAGACAGTTCAAGGAAAAGCTTCTTCAAAAGTTTCCTATTCTCACTTTATTCCAGACTGTTCGGTGAACTCTTTCTGTATTAATGATCCCTTTGAAATACAAATGTGGTGGTGTTTATTACAAACTGTGAGGTGAGGATTAATTTGGAGAAGCCCTTTTTATTCAACAGGCTATAATTTACACTCATTAGCTAAACTTTAGAACAGGACTTACGTGGTGCTCCTCACCAGTAACAGATGCCTGGACTTACGCATCCACAAAAGAGAGATAACTCTGCTGACGCACAAGGCGGCAGAGCGGTTAATCCAGAGCACCTAAAAGAACCACTCCCCAACCTCTGGAGTGTCCATGACACACAGAAAATTGTCAGTAGGAAAGCCCTTCTGTCCTGTTCTCAGCAGTGTATGATTGGGTTCAGGGCAAGCAAAGCAGCTGATGTGATAAAAATAGCATTAAAAACATGCACACCAGAAATTATTTGGTCAGAAATCCTGGCACTGCACTGCATCTTATGACTGTGCTTTCTTTCAGCATCAAAGTCGAGAATCCTACTTTGCAGCAATGTTAAGTCCTCAAGTCCTCAAGTTCTCACTCCTCCCCTAGTTTCTCCTTCATCTGGAGGAGATGGAAAAGATGCCATTTATTTATCTACCACTGGTTTCTTGTTCAGTTAGTGATCAGATCCGTTTGTTGAGGAATTCTCCTCATTTGTACAATCTAAAAGAATTGCTGTTGGATAGTATCACCATACCTTGCTGAAGTTGAAAAAGGGGAAAAAATTGTGCCTCACTTTAAAGTTGGCTCAATGAGTATTTATCTAGTTTTGGATACTAAGGTACTCTATCACTTTGTCACGAGTAACAGAGTTTAAAGCAACTACAAGCAACAACCTTGTGGGAAAATGAAATTATTTGGTGAATTGTGAATTGTACTTGTGAACACTGAATTTTGAATAGTTTTAGAATAGCCAAAAGAGAGCCACTGACCACACAAAGACACACGTTGGCAAACAGCCTCTGATGCAGTTATCTGTGTGCATGCACATGTTGGGAATTGGTTCTTCACCAATTCGTACAAGTAACGCTGGAGCAGTTTTCTACAAGGCACGTGGTAAATCTTTAGGAAGTGAATTTTGCACTAAGAGAGGCTGACAATCAGTTCCATCTAGCAGAGGGCATGGTGTGCAGTTTCGTGGGAGGACAGACAAAAGCACATCAGAAGAGATGAAAAGCTTGCTGCCAGCTTCTGCAGAAGGAGCTGTTTGAGCCGGGCTTGCTGGGTCTTATCAGAGCGTCAGGGAGTTGCCAGCTCTCCCTCTGATGTTTCAGTGTCAAGGCATGAAGTAAACCAAAAGAAAAGCTTTTCATACAGAACCTTCACTGCTAGATTTTTGGGTCAGAATCTGTTAATGAAAGATTAATTAGGCAATGATCAGTTATCCTTCAGGAGCCTTAGCAGCATCTATGACTCTGAACATGATTAAACCTTTCGTGTACCCTGCCTAAAGCAGACAACACGTGGAACTCACTGGGAAGTCCAGAAGGTGAAAAAGCCAGAGGTATCTTTACAAAACTGTGTTAACATTATTGTTGTCTTGCTTCTTGTAAGTGCTATGATACAGGACATGTCAGAAGCATCTGCAGGGCTTTACTTGGATGGCAATGAGCAGCAATATAGAAATAGAAATGGGTAGCTATAAAGGATAGTGGTAACAAGAACACAGTGACTTTAATTAAATTAGTTCTCTTCTGCTTTTGAGCTCAAACTGTCCACTGCTGATTGGCAAATAATTTATACTTCACAGTCTATTGATTTATGGGTACCATCACTACTTCCATGAAGATTGTAAATGGACCTATGGAGAAAATGGGCACATGGAGAAAATGGACTGTTTCATCTGAGCGTACTCTTGACAAAAAGCCAATGTTTTGCCCTATTTTGTTAATCCTGTGACTGCTGAATTTTCCACTGCAAGCACTGGATGGGGCTAGTGCCAGGTAGACCATGTTTATGGTATCTCTGCTATGTCTGTGGCATTTCTGGCATCGATTTTCCTGACAAGTAAACATTTTCTGTGGTACAGAGAAAGACGCAGCAAAGCTGCCAATTATTTTGTGAAGAAGATGTATTGTTTGTGGTAAATTGGATGTGTAACAGTAGCTGCTTGGGCCTCACAAGCAGTAGTAGCAGAGCTGGAGGACAGATAATGATGCCTTGGTGCAGTTCGGGCAAAGCAAAAACACATAAGGCTTCAGTGGTCACCTGAGCACCATCTGCCTACACTACTTCTAATTAGCTCATCCTGAAACAGACTGGATGCTTGGAGGAACTCAAGAGAAAGCGGGGACTTCTTGATTTGGTCCCCTGAATTCTGGGTGAACCCCTGAACACCAGGCAGGACCAGCACTAGCAACTGCTGCAAGCCCAAACTCCCTCAGGAAGGGAGAGACACTCACTCTTCCAGCACACAGTGAAGGACCACGCTTCTGGGTGTGGTCGCGCTGTCAGAAGAGCGGCTACTGCAAAAGCCACAGTTGCACCATCACATTTCCTCCGGCTCCACTTGTTTTGTGTGAGCATCAGTCTGTACTGCTCAGGCAAGTGTCCTGGCACAAGGTCCAGCTCTTCAAGGAGTTGGTCACTAGAAGCCCCTGGGAAACTGCCCTCATAGACAGGGGAGCAGAACAGAGCTGGCAGATCTTTAAGGACACTTTCTACAGAGCACAAGAACTCTCAGTTCCCAGGTATAACAAATAAGGAAAGGAAGGCAAGAGACTGGCATGGCTGAGCTGATATCTGACAGTCAAACTAAATGGCAAGATGAAATTGCACAGATAGTGGAAGCAGGGACAGGGTCTAGAGTATAGGGATGAGTATATGGATGCTGCCTGGTTGTGTAGGGATGGGGTCAGGAAGGCCAAGGCACCGGTGGAGCTGAACTTGGCAAGGATCTCAAAGAATAAGAAGGGATTCTACAGGATTTTCCAGGATTTTTGAAACAGATTATAGGAGACACTGGCTGAAAGGCCTGGAGATGTAAACACCACCTTTCTAGAAAAAATGCCACACAGGGGCAGTACTTCTGACATCCTGGCTGTAAGTACAAGGGGGAAACCCTTGTTGTTTTTTGTTGTTATGCTAGATGTGCCTACAAACTTGTCAGGTAACACATCTGTGGGGTGCAGAGCACTCTACAGCAGTACACAAAGCAGCATATTCTACAATACTTGTTGGTGGAAAATGGGCATAGGAACATTCCACCTGTGGCTGCAGGGACAAATTCTTCCTCAATTTTTTGGGAAGATCTGGAATAATTCCACTGACTGAAAAGAAAGTGCCTCATATTAATTTCAATGTTACCAGAGCACCAATACAGCTCGGAATCACAAAATATAGGAGGGCAGAATTATGGCCATTATGCAAATGTGTAATTTTCTAAACAAGTTTAACTTTGAAATCTTCTGTCACCCAGACCATAACAGGTTTTTGAAAATACTATACAACAGGTTTGTACATTTGACAGTTCCTGGTAGCTGTAAGAGAAGCAAATGTACTCAAAGCACATGAATAATCCCTTCCTTTTTGTCAGGGTCCTCCTGGCACATCTCTTCCCACTGGTCATTGGCACCACTGGAATGCTTAGCCTGATCACAGTTCTGTAACTGGGTGGCCACAGGGAGCTGAAACATACTTGGGTTTTCCACCCATTTCTTTTTTATTAGAACATGACTTTCAGAGTACCTACTGAATGCACAAGCCCTGCACACACTCTTTGGCCCTCTGTGACCTTGCACAGAGACACTACATAGCTTTCCTTTTTTTCCCCTATCCCTCCACATCAGAGATAGAATTTAAGGTTATGCTAATGCGTAATGATCAATATTGAGAAAAAGAGTAGGTCCACACCTCCCACAAGTTTTAAAAAAATAAATGCATCTTGGGAACATTGTTCCTTCAAGTGAATTACACCATGCTCAGATCTCCAAATATAAAACTGAAATCTCACCACGTTTTCAGCTGTTTGTTGATTTGTTTTGCTTTTTTTACACTGACAAACACAAGGCACACTGAAAAATCAGGCAAATTAAAATGCACAGATTTAGAAATCCAAACAAGATACTGCAATACAGATGATCAAGGCTGAAAAGTTCGGAGCAGGTGGCTGCATCACCAACTGACTGCCATCCTACAAAACGTTTTGCACAGAGATCCAGGCACAAATCTCTAAGGCCTCTGAATCAGAAGGCTCTTGCTTGAATGAAGAAGTGTAGCTGCTCCTTTGCCTCTGTCTCTCAGACAGGCAAATTCCTTGGGATAAACCAACCACTTTTTTGTTTAATGCCTCTCTGACATTAATTTTATTGCTTTTCAGAAGGTTTTAGGTTTTTCTTCCCTCCACCCGTTCTGGAGGTCCTCTCCCTGGAGCTGCACTTGACTCCAGGTTTCACAACAGGATCTGTGCCTGCTCCAGCTGAGCTTGGGGTGCCGCAGTGAACAAGCTTTGCAGTCACCAGGCCGAACCATACATGTCAAGGTGGTCACCAGCTACTGCTAGAGAAGACACCCCACCTCCTCACACTGAGGAAGGGAAGAAAGAATTCTTTGTGTTTGAAATAACGTTATTTATGCCAGAGACCGCCTTCTGCTACCTGATGCTGCCATATCACTAGAAGACACTTTCAAAGGATAGGTTCCATCAGGGGGTACCCACTCTACTGTAGCAGTACTTTAGTGCCTCTGGTTAGCCCTCGTTTTCTGAGATGGGAGTAATGGAAAGTCATGCATACCAGAGAAGGTACTCACCTCTCTTGAATGAAAAACCAGATTTATGATAATAGATGCATTGTTGAGCTAAAGAAATCAAAACCTAATTGCACAGGATTATGTTGCCTTGCATACAGCAGCTGGTATTCCTCAAAAGGGAAAAAAGCTGATGACTGACCTGTCCCAGCAAAGTATATTTAAAACAGGACTCAACTTTTACCTTAACTAAACAGAGCTGCGCCGTTTGCTAACAGACTACCTGACACACAGGGTGAGGGTGGGATGGAGTTAATATGCACCACTCCACTAGACAGTTTCGGTGATGGGAAGAGGCTCAGAAGTGAATTAAGATGAGTTACTGCCAGTGAAAAATAAAGCAGGTCACATAGGAAGCCAGCACAAAGTAGATGCCACATCTTAAAATTCAAACCTTGTTTGCCTGTTAGCTGCATAAAAGGACAGATATGCTTTCAGACGTCTTCTTTTTCCCCAAATTAACCAATTGGACATGTATTTTTTTTCTTCAAGACCACCTGTGGGCTCTATGCCAACTTCCTTTTTTTTCCCCACATAAAACTGCTTCAGGAAAGCCTGTGGAATCTGTCAAATAAACATAGTAATAGGGATGGGAATAAGATAAGCAGCATTTTAAACTATAGCCCTCTCTTTGACAGCAGAAAGGACAAATTATGCAACTCCCAAATGGGAGGGGGAACCCTATCTGACTCACTTGCTTAATTTGATTTTATAACTGCTGTACTAAGTTGCAAAAGGCTGATAAAATCTATTTTAAACAAAGAGCCTAAGTCCTGCAGGCTAATATTACGATTCATCTACTGCCTGCTTCCCCAATTATCTTCCCTCTTGAAGTTATGTTGATAAACCAACTGCCTTCCTGTTTATTAAAGCATGTGGCAGTGTGTTTATTTAATCAGCTCTTGGCCCATTTTCTAATTAAGGGAGATAATGTGGGCTCATTTCCTGCCGTGGTGAGCCTGGCAGGGCACAGGTCATCCTCAAATACTGTGTTAAAATTCAAGATTATTTGTAATGTCTGCTTTTCTTTGGCAGCTCCTTCCCACCTCTCTGCCCAGCTGAAGACAAAAATACAGATGTATGGGGTTGTTTTTCTTTTGCATTTCCACATGGCTGACACCCACCCAAGTTAAGGACAGAAAGATAGAAGCAGGTGGAGCTTTGTCAGTTTGCTGACATGGTGCCTCCTCAGTGCAGGTGAAATGTTTTTCTGGGAGACCCTGCATCCCAGCAAAGTTAATACTACTGTATCATATGATGTTCCTAAGGATAATTTTCTGAAAGGAAGGAATACTGAAATGCAAGAGGAAAGCACACACCAGTTGGAGCATGTTCTAGCTTGCTCTGCTGCTGGACTTAGGCCACCTTCTGATCCACTCTGGCCCCAATCCTTTGTCTGTCTGCTTAGTGCGGGAATATTGCTAACCACCAACTGCAGCATTAAATCATTTTTGTGCTCTCTGTATCCCAAAGCAAGCAAGAATCTCATAACAGCATTAAGACAGACTGACTCTGAGATATTCTGCCTTGTATTTTGCTTGTGACACATTCTCAACAATTAACAGTTACAGCTAACTTAGGATCACTACTCTGGCAGCAAGGTTTTCTTTTGCAGGGCCTCCTTCTATCCCTTAGGACAAATTTAGGGGGCATATTAAGTTTTCCTATCTAAAAACATACCACAGATACATTGTAAGCTATCCATACATGCCACACGCAGTCTTTCAGCAGGCCTTATGAACTGCTGAAAACAAGACCATCCATTTTGTCTCTCTTTACAGGTTCTCCTTCAATCAACACAGGCATATACATGCACCACACTTGTAACAGCTCCAGCTCCTGTAGAAATGTGGGCAAACATTACTTTGCCAAAATTTACAGGAGTGTTTCATACCAAGTAAGCTGCACGCCTCCTTGCAATGTGCCTTTATGTGGAACAACCGAAAACTTGATGTGGTCCCAGGCAGCTCTGTCTAGGTGACACTGCTTTGTGTGCTTGGACTACATGATATCCAGAAGTGCCAGCCAACCTCGGCCGTTCTGTAATTCAGTGGAAAAAAAAAATCCTGGTGGTTCTAGCACTTCATCAATAAGCTGTACAACACAGTATTTTCCAAACTGACCCATGGAGAAATGTCACTGTGATCCGTTTTAAAGCTGGCTAAATGCCCACAGTGAAGGTTTCTGCACAAACTGAATTGTGCCTTATTTTTCCTTCTCTCCTTACACTTTTATTTTATTTTCATTTGCAAGCAAGAGCAAAAGGGTTTCCACTTCTGGAGCTTCACTTTTGGAAACAATTAATTCAATTTTGACCTATTTCAGTCCAAAAGGAAGCATCTGGTTTTGTTACACTGCTAATTGTCTGAACCTCTGTCTCACCTCATCTGTTTCACTTAGATCCAGTGTGCTCTGGATCTAACACACTCAATACCTTCACAAACACCTACTTAAAAATTAAAAAAAACCTCCCAAACCAATTCACGTTTATATAGACCACTGTTTCTTTCACATGCATTCCAGTGATTGCTATGAATACCATGCTGTTACTGACCATTGAAAAAAGACAGAATAAAATTATATATAAAATGTATAGTGCAGGAAGAAGCAGAAGACAACCGAACCTCTATTTTCAAATGGCAGTATTTCCCACCTTGTGTTTTTCCATACAAAATACATTGCAGTTTTCTCTTTCTACTAAGCATCTTACAAATACTGCAGGTAGAATGGGTCTGTAGACAGGCTGTCTGTGTTCACCAACAGACTTTATTTCCAGAGGAAATACACTGCAACAAGTGTGGGAAAGGCTCAGTGAAGGGAGGAGGAAAATTTCCTACAGCTCTCCCCCAGACCCCACACTTACCAAAGGCTCTAGCTCTTTGCGGTCTATGAGGTTGAGCTCTGTCACAAAGTAATAAAAATGCTTGTAACAGGTATTGACGTGGGCCTCAGCCCCCATAAGGATGATACGGTCAAAGTGATGGATGTAGACGTGAACAAACACCCGAAAGAGCCGGCAGAGTATCTTCTTGCAGATCTGAAGGAAGTTCTTTGGAAAGGGAACACCTGTGAATAGAGAAGGCAGGGTTGTCATAACCATCCTGGCATCCTCCCAAGACAATAGCTTTGGAGCAAAGTGTGAGTTTGTAACTGCAAACTAGTCTATGACTTCCTAAGCTTCCTTTTCAATTCAGAAGATCACTTAATGGATACTTTTATTGGACCACTAGCACCAAAGATAACTGAATACTTCGGCAACTTTAATGGATCAAGACCCACAGGTACTGGTATTTTTTTCCTGAATAATTTAATCAACGAACACCCAGAACTGTAATTTTCAGAAATGTGATTTTCCCTGCAGTGCACACTGTCCCATTAGCACCAATGGCTTTACGTCCTGTGATGGCTCTTCCCCATACTGGTACAGAGGTCATCCTAGAAGGGACAGACATGCTCCTGCTCATCTTATTCAACAAGTGACATTTCACAGCATCAAATTTAATATCAAATTTTAAATAACTGACTGAAGGACAGATCCCTTTGCTTTCACCTTCCTCCCAGTTGTGTGTACCAATCTAATTGCTCTTTTAATAGAAAAACTCTTGAAAAGACACAGAGACAGCTCTTCCAAAATACCTTAGGAGTTACATCATTTTGCAGCTGCAGACTCCAATGCAGCAGTAAAAGCAACATTTGCAAGTACGCAGTCAGGCATCCACAATGTGGCACCAATAATTCCTTCAAAATCACCCTTCATTAAATACTGATCTTGCACAGTATTGTGTACCACTGAGCTGCCCCAAAGAGCCACATTTCCTTCTGTGGCTGTTTCTCAGATATGATGACTTCAGTGCCATGCTCAAAACTCTCTCTCTCCTATGCTTTGTGGCATATCCACTTTATTTTTTAGTTACAGTTCATGTTTCAGTCAGATTTGAACTACATAATTGTAGTTACTGTGTCTTTAAAAACAAGCAAAGACCCCCACAGCTATACCAGTTCTATATTGTTTCAAAGCCCAGCTCATGCTCTCAACAAGAAAAAAAATATTTGCAGAAAGAAGATGGGCATATTAAATTAACATTGTTGCACGTTTTCTAGTTTTCATATTTTAGTTTCCTGCTAAATACTGCTTGCACTCATAAGAGCAGTGAACTGATGGACAAATTGCATAGTTTCACTGATGGGGAAATGAGGACATACTGTGAGAATTTCCATACTTCCAGTATTTCAGCAGTGTTTTGGTTACAGATTATATAAATGATCGACTGTGGCTGTAACTGGTTTGGGTCCCATCAACAGAAACATGTGCCTTGTTTTGGACTCCTTGGCCAGGGAGGTACCAGAGTACATCCACTACGGATGTGAGCATCGTTATGTCCATAAGCATGACAGCGGGGAAGCACATCAGCATTTACAAGTGTCCTGCTCTGTGTATCCCTGAACTGCCTCTACATTTGCCATTGCTGAGGTGCAGATAATGTGGGAAAGTGTCTTGGGTTTTTTTTTTTTTGGCCTGTAAAGGATTCAGAGGAGGCAAATTCTTTTGATATGATTTCAAGAAGCTTTAGAGACAATGTGCAGCCCTTCTTAATCCTTATGTACCAACCAGGGACCAGAGAAACAGCTATATCTATCAAAGCACAACTACTTTATCTCCTCAAGAAATGTTTGCTTTTGGCTGTCATATCCATTCATCTCAATTCTATGGCTAATATTGAAGGTCACAGAGAAGGAGGCCTAAGTGCTTGAGCTATGAACTGAGACAACACTAAGCTACAGAAATGATAATACGTACAGATGTCTTGGCAATATTTGAGTCAAAACCTACACAATTAGCCAAACACCTGGACTATAACAAATGATAGTTATTTCCAAGGGCAAATTAATACAATCTATCAAAAAGTATAACAAAAGCCCGAGTTGTTTGCTTATTAGCCAGGGGATCACATTTTGGCTCTTGGAGCATTGGTAAATTCAGGAATGATTGCAGCAGCAGCCCGCTTTACATTTTTGTAAATGCTATCCAAACCAGAATTTTAAAAATACACCCAACAAAATGTTAAGTCATAAAAGGGGGAAAGGGCAATATCTGTCACTTGTCACTGCAAGCTCATTCACTGAACTAAAAGATGAATTCTTGAAGGCACTGCATTTTCTGATCCAGAACAGGCAAGTCCCCAAATGGAGAATAATTAGTTTTATCTTTCATGGGCTGACATATAATTGTTACTGAAAAATGTTACCATACTGAAGAAACTCATACTTCTGTATTAACTGATGGAAACAAGCTGAATAAAACAAGCTGACAAATCCTTGAACTCCTCTGCAGCCCATGTTCCCACTTACTGGTTACAGGTAGCAAGTGCAAAGGCCATAAAGCACTGTTTCTGCTGGGAGTGAGGACTTTAATCTAACAGCTTTTTAGATGTGAGGCAGTCAATTGCAGACATGTAAATAACACAGAAAAAAAACCACAACAAACCCAAGTAGCCGGTGCAGAACAGCCTAGGGTGCATAATAAACTTGCAGCGTTCCCATTGATCCTCAAATGCATCAAATTTTCAGGCAGTTTTTTCAGTTTCATTTGCTGTTCTGGAATTTCTCCAACTTTGCAGAGCTACCTCTGCTTTATTCACTTCTAAATAACCAGTGAAACATTGCTGCTATCACAGATTTACCACCTGGGTCCAGGATAATCCGTAATGGCTCTCTGACTTCTCTCCTCTACCTACAAAACCAGTTTACAAACTTATACGGTCTCCTAAATAGTTAAAACATGCCTCCTTGTACCACTGAAAGCAAATGGTAGCTATGCAATGAGTTTGACACCTCAGACTTGGAGAGCCTGCCAGCCAGTCTGCCCCTGCGGTGCAGAGGGGGTTCACAATCTGTCAGCCTCAAGGTACAGATGTGCATAAAGACACTCTGCTGTCCTGTGTGTTCAAAATTAGAAAAAAGGGTGGGAAAAATGTAGTCTCCAAGAAAAAGAAAAAAAAATTCTAATGCAGCAGAACAGATTCTGATTTCAGTTACAGTAGAATGAATTCAAAGTAATGCCATCAAAATTTAAAAAATTAGTGAAGTGATTCTAGATTTATATTCTGAGTTCAGAATTTGGCCTAATGTTTTGTCCCACTGCAACTGCTATAGTTATAAATAAACCAACCATAGAACATAATCAGTACGAGTGGCTCTTGGGAATGGAATAGATCCTTGACTTGTTAAGGTCTGCTCTCCATCCTTCAGTTCAGTCACACTAGCCTCTGCTTTCTCTTCTCCAAGCCCTCATGTACCATGGAGTCCAGGTTTAATAATTCATTTCTCAGAACTCTGAAGTTCAAAAAGGAGAGGAAAAGAAAGGAAAAAAACAACACACACACACACACACACACACACCCAAATGCAAACCCATCAAATATCAAAGTTTTTATTTAAAAATAAAATCCTTCCAGGACACTTTTTAAACAGTGAAAAGTATTTCCAAGAAGAAAGATTACTTTCATACTATCTGCAAGGTGATACTGTAAAGAGACACAATGTAAAATCATTAAATTAGATTGGTAATTTAAGGTTATTAAAAGACAAAGAAATACAAAGATGACATTGAAATTTTTGAGATAGCTGCTACTTGCTGAAAAAAGTATTGCTGGATGAGTGAACTGGCAGCCTTGATTCATCTGTAGGCTGGGGACCAGCACTGCTGTATCAGAAGAAAGTAACAGAAGGGCTCTTTTTGTTAACTCAGTGTTCAAGACCCCAGAGCTCTCCATTATGTCCCAAGAATGTGCAAGCAGCTTTCAACTCTCAAACAATCACAGCCACAGAGCAGAAGTTCATTTAACTCAGGGTTATACATCCAGTTGGGAAACAATTCAGCAGAGGGTAGATAGGCAGGGTATAACCAGTACCAAACACGGCTGGCAAGACTGCACCCACACCTCTTTGGAGTGCGTGCTGCACTTCCCAGGGCCCTACTGACAGATGGTTCCTCCTGCAGGAAAGCTTCACCCATATGCCCTGGTGACAGATACATCACAGCAGTACAGGACAACAATCATGTTGTTTCCCCAGCGCTTCACCTTCCCCATATTCCCTTGACCTTTTTGTTTCTGTTGACTGGCTAGAAAAGGCTAGTCCTAACATGGGCAGAACTCTCTAATTTCAGAATTCAACTTGCCTCATCCGTCTCTCAACTTCTTTTCCTTGGAAAATGAAGGGATTTTCCCCTTCTATTTAGAAACAGCTTTATTCCCACAGCTCTCTGTACACTATCAACTTCATTCTTCACACGTTCTTAATTTGCTATCAGGTGATCTGCTCCTGTGCCAGAGTGAGCATCCAGATCTAATCTATCCATCACCAAACAGACATATAGCACAGTGCTAGAAAGACATGTGATTAATCTGTTGTGTTGTTTCTTGGAGTATCCCACATATATGACAACTGCAGACTGTGTCATGGCCCGCCTCTCATGGCACTCACTCCCCAGAGTCAAAATTGTAACTGCTATCTGCTCAAAAGGGTTGGTCACAGTAACACGGAAAAGTATGCTGACCATCTTATGCAGTGATTACCAGCAAGTTAATGATCTGTTGGTTTAAAACACAGCTTTAATACCATGATGACGGTGCTTATTTAAACCCGGACCTTTGCATGATGTAAAAAAAAAGGTAGGGTAAGACAGAGAGACTCAAAAATAAAGAAACTCAATTAGGTGATGATAAAAGAGCTCTGGGATGAATACGACAGGCAAAAAGTCTGTCTTGTTTGCTCTACAGCAATCTTGAAGATTCTTAGTTCAATATATATCCCCTGAAATAGGCCAGTTGCATGTTAGAGAGGAAATGGAAGAAAAGTTGTTTTTTTTTGCTTGATTTATTATCTCTAGAAAAGAGTCAGAATGTATATAGTGCCAGAAAATCCATGCTGAGGAACCAGGGAGAACAACTCTGACTTTTTGCCTGTCCTCAACTGAAGTTTTTGACTGGCTTATGCTCCCTCCTGTAACATGCAATGAAAATGACTGCCCAGTTAAATCTTCTGTGATGCCAGACATATGAACATCTTTGATGTTCTGCATTTTTGTGGTTTTAAGTCCTGCTTTGCTCAAGGGAAGCTGGTAAGCCCTTTGGCAATTGCACAGAAATTTTGCTGCACATTTGAAGATCCTTGTACAGGCCACAGTCATAATTCATTCTTTTTTAAAAATACGTGTGTCACAGAAGAGTGACTCCCTTCTCCATTGGCAAAAGATTCACACTGT
Source organism: Thinocorus orbignyianus (assembly GCA_013400375.1). Taxonomy (NCBI): domain Eukaryota; kingdom Metazoa; phylum Chordata; class Aves; order Ciconiiformes; family Thinocoridae; genus Thinocorus; species Thinocorus orbignyianus. The sequence goes on from VXBW01008508.1 coordinate 28,950, forward strand.
ACTATTGAAAACACAGCTTAAAAACATATCAAATATGATTTTTTTTCCCAGTTTTGTAATAAGGAACAAGGAAGGAGTGTTACCAGAAACGGATAATTTGGAGAAGGAAGGCACCTGAAGCAAACCCTTCATCCCCTCCTCCCTCCATGTTTTCCTTCTCCTGTCCCTGTCCCAAGTACAAAAATTTTCAGAAGATGATCTTGGCTGTTGCTGGAAGCTTTGCTGCAAAAACACCTATCCTAATCCAAGCAGATGTTTAATGTTATCTCAGCATGTTAGTCAAGGAAGCATCTGTCTCAAGGGCAAATGAAAACACTGTCAGTTTTTCTGGACTTTGTTCCTCACATAAATAAGCAGGCAGCTGCAAAATATTAGGAATAAACTAGACTACCATGCACCTACATCCCCCTTATACTGCCCTCCTTTTTGCTTTTATATCAGAGAGCAGAAGAAAGGAAAACACTTCTGAGATTATATGTCTTTATAAGCAAAACACTGTCCTTTCCTCTTTTTAAGCAGGACAGCCTCCCTCTAACAGTGTAACTCTTGAGTGAACAGATCAGCCAGCAGAC
>VXBW01008508.1:35221-49636 GCA_013400375.1 Thinocorus orbignyianus
GTTCTCTGAACAATGTGCTGTTAATTTCAGAGTTTAGTGAGTTAGAAGAGGCCCAGCTAAGAAAGTAAAATTGTAAAACAGAAAATTGGTTCATTTTACCTCAAACCAGGACAAATACCTATCCCAAAATTAAATGCAAGGTTTGAGCCTTCTCTATTCTGCATAAAAAAAAGTCTGAAACATGAACACTAAGAATTCAGAAGACTAAGCAAAAGAAATAATCTAAAAGTCTGCTCTTTTTCAGTCATTAAGACAGACTGAGGGTTCAGTCAAAAGATGCCTAAGTTGCATTTAAGTTTGCATAGAAGATGACTGAAGAGCACACAGAGACATGATACTGACTACACTGTGTGATCCTTCATTCAAAATTTGCTCTGGACAAAAAACTTTGATACGGTTTTAGAGCTCCTTAAGATCATCACTAAGTCACAGTAAGTCCCAACAGAAGTGTAGCTGCCACTGTGGAGAATATCACTTAATAACCAGGCAAATGGAAGAAAAAATCTAATTGTCCCATTCCCTGCAGCAACACCTCATTAACAGGAACAGTTAGACCTTTCTTGGAAGAACAGACCCATTTCAGCTGCTGCTGAAGCTGGAGTACAATCTACTCTAGCTGCTTCTTGGTTGTTGCTCCTTATTCTGTTAGCTCACCCACTAATAATCCCTCGGCCTGCTTGATTTTCTCAAGCAATTTATCATAGTGAGTCAACCGCGGCAGTGTAACCATTTTCTGCTATTTAGACTCAGTGCACAGGTGTGTTATCACTGAGAACTAATCCGGTGCCCTTTGTTAAAGAGGGCGAACACCTTTTGTAAAGACTTTTGTAAACAGCTCCTCCTGCTTTCCAGACCACAGAAACTTTCCTACTGCTCCTGACTATATTCTTTCGGGCAGTAAAGTTTTACCACACTGCTGGAAGCTAACAGTAACTATGGCCAGTCTCTGAATCCAAATCCAGAGACTGTCCATTGCCCTGAATCACAAGCTGTGTCTTACACGTTCTGAGCATCCAAAAAGCAAGGTTTCTTTAAAGGATCTCTCATTTCTGGCATTCACACACTGGCATGCTCAACTCATGAATAATTTCTGACACTTTAGAAGCTACTCCAAGCTCTTTCTTTCCCTTTGAGACCATCAAGGCTAAAAGTAAACATTCAGACAGTTTTGTGCTTCTGTTTCAAACGAATTTTTAAATATAAAAAAAATTTATCAAAATGCAGATGTTCAAAACCAACTGAAATATAAATTAGAAGCTTTGTGGCTGTCTCTCTTGGGAAAACCATGTTAGTAACAAGGTACTGTGTGGAGTTCAAATGTGGCACACAGATGGAGAGTTTATTAGGTATCTTTAAGTACCATTAGATGATTTTATAGCTTGTCCCTGGATAAGGGGATGTGGGCCATTAAAGACATTCTGCTAAGAAAGAACCATCTGCCAAAGCCAGCAGAGACCGGCTGGTGGAAATAGCAGCTGGATTTTGCAGCTGAGAGTCCTCCCAGTCATTTCTTTGTCTGTCTCAGTCACCAGAAAATAACAACAGAAAGTTTAAAACAGAAAGCAGTGTCCATTTTGCCCAGCAAAGGGTACTTGAAGATCACAGACAAACTACTTGCCTTTTGGGTTATAAATCAAAACCTCAGTTCCAGGAGAACAAGAGTGGTGGTGGAAATTCACAGCTTTGAATTCCTACCTGTGTGATTAAATCTAGACAAGATGAACATAAACATTATAGAGGGAAATGCTAGGGACATGTAGCAGCCAAGCAGATGTGGTTCACTGCCATTTCATTCAAGAAGAAAATATTATGAAAATTAAAACACAGTTTTGTAGGAATTTTCATTCTAATTACTGAAGAAAAAAAAAGTCAATTTAATTTATTTCTAGTAACCCTGATCTTCAATACTCTATACTTTTTGTGATCAGCCACATTACTGTGAAGGCAACTTTCAGTTTTAAATCACTCAAACTTTATGTGTGATTTTATTCATAGTCTATGGGTTTTTTTACTTCTTTGCCTACAAGACACTAGTCTACCATCCAAGAAATATTTTCTGAACAATTAAGGTTGCATAAGTAGCTACATTCTGGGAGGTTTTATAGAAACTGATTTTCTTTGCCTTGTTACCTCTCCCAGAGAGTCACCTGCCTGTGTCCCTCAGCACTGTTCCTGGCACTTCTGAACTGCTGTCAGCTACACCATCCCAAGGGATTTTGAAAGTGGTGGGCTGCCATCCACCGGTTACAGCAAGGAACATTTTGGAAGGGTCTGTTTCAGGCTAGTTTGCCATCTATGATTATACCACAAATCTAAAAGGTAGTTATAAGACAAAGCTAGCGGTTTAGGAACAGATCAAAAGTATTCTTGGAATCACTGCCACTACCTGTTTCCGAGTCCACCAATGAAACACTGTAATCCAAGAAAAATAACTTATCAGAATTTCCTATCTGAATAGCTCCTCATATATTACACAGACTACTTTGATTACCTGAGCTTTGGTCTCTTATTTGACAAATGAAATAGTAACATTTGCCTTGCTTTAACAGGGCTCCTTAATGATTAGATCTTTAAAGAATAAATACCAAAACAAGTCCTACAACTCCAAAAGAAAGGCAGCCGTGGTATGCAACTAATTTTAAAGCACATAAGTTCTAAACAGATGTATTGATTTAATGTCCAAATACTCACTGGCACTTTTCTAAAAGGCCTGATGTCATCTAGCATGTGGTTTGGAAGCGTCTCCATTGCTGAGTACTAAAGCTTCAAGCTATCGGGATTTGTCTACGAGAGGGCTGAGTTCTTTTTATTAAGGCTGACTAGTGCTGATGCTGTACAAACAACTATTATTATTTCACCATGCTAATGTTGACAGTATACATTTATTGGGAAACTATGATGTTTCTGTTTCAGCTCAACATCCGCTTCGTACAAGAAATGGTACGTCTTTCTACATCCAGATGAGAATTTTCTCTTTCAAAGTCAAGCTATTCATTGTGCTTTCTTTCCCTTTCCACCTATTAACAGACTTTGATTATTCCCTTCTTGATCATTTCTGATTCCAGATGTCTCAGCAATTTTCTTTTTCTTTCTCCTGAGTCAAAGTGCCACTGATTCACATTATGAGAAAGAAATACAAGTTTCCACTGTATATTTTCAAGCATATGAAAAGGCACAGCCCCCCTGGTGTTCCTCAGACGCATGACTCACTGTGAGATAGAAAGAAGGAAAAAATCATGTGTGTCAGCACTGTCAGTAAAGCCTGCTTCCTCTGTACTGTGTTGCTGAGATACTCTGAGCATTTCTCAGGTCCTTTCTAATTTTTGTGTAACTGGGACTTTCTGTTCTGTCATAAAAAACAGTCACCCATCATGTACCACAGAATGCATTGCCTATTGCAAGGATTCTAAGCATGGCTCAGAGGATTTTCCAAGTAAAGCAAAACTCCTGAACAGGGAGAGTCATCAAACACTAGAGAGATCTCTGTTATAGGAAATTCCTATATCCATTTCCATGTGGAGGCACCAACTACTGTGGTGCCTCATCTGTTGGAGAGCATTTTGTGTCAGTCTTCAGGGAAAATGGAACAATTTAGACTTTGGCTTTGTGGTTTTCTCTACTTGAAAACAATTCTTTGAGGTTAAATGTGTAACCACAAGACTGGGTGTCTCATACAACGAGTGGCAAACACTGAAAATTATTTGATATTTCCACAGTCCCTATGCTGCACATGTAACTTTTTTGGCACATGAATTACTATAACCAAAAGAAAAAATTACTGTAAGAGTTGTTCATCCCTGTGAACCGGAGCTTACAACTCAGCCTCAGAATTACTGTCAGGCTGCAGAGCCTTTCTCTGGGGACTCTGTCGTTTATGTGAGTTGCACCGTAACAACATCTGGCCATGCGTTGCTTTGGCACTGGGAAGCTATGTGGACCATCAGTGTGGCAGAAGGAAAGTCTGTTGCTTTAAAGAAAACAGCTTACGCAGTTCTGTCCGTGTGGCTCATAGAAGGTAAGAGTGAAGATAACTGCTTAGCCACAGAAATAATGTGAAATAGATCTCCTTGAAGCACAAGTGCTTGTCCTGTCACAGCTCCATTAGCAAGAATGACCTTCATCTTTTGGCTTCAGACACCAAAAGCTGCATGCAGGATGCACATTTTGTTTCCTGTTTCACTGTGTGCGGTTCTTGGACTGCGTTGGCTGATCGGTTCCAGTCAAAACTGCCCAGCTTACAGGGGAAAAAAAGACAAACAATTATGCCAGCAACTACAAACGTTAAGAGGAGAATGAAAGAGAACATCAATGAAATTCCAGCTTCTGTTGTAGATTTGTGCAATTCCAACAGTCAAATAGTAAGTAGATTTTTGCATAGGTTACAGTACTGTGTAGAGGTATCTTGAGGGCAGACGGGAGACTTGGTGGAGTTTTACAGTGCTTAAAAATCATGAACATGTAAAATTTGCATACCACATGTACAGCCACAGCACAGTTGTCTTAGGAGTGGACTGAAAAACACAGTTCCAATTATCAAGGAAAAAAGCCCTTCACTCACGACCTCCAGACATGCCTTGTGTTGGTCATATTTCTAAAGGTGTTTACATTGCAGCTGTGGAAAGTCAGCAGCCAGTACTCAATGATTTCAGCCTGGATTTCACCAGGATGTTAACAAAGATGTACGAAAGCATTTTATCCCTGCTTGGGCAGAACCATAGAAGCGTACAGAGGAACAACCTACCAAAGTTTTAAATTTTTGCTTAAGTTTTCCCGAAGTAAGGCAGTCACCCAGCATGGAAAGGTTGGGAGTGTGAGAACACACACAGACTTCATTGCAGCATGGGGCATAAACTGACAAGTATCTATTTTTGTTCTGTTATACAAGTGTTTTCAGTTACTTAATTTTCTACCACTTATATAGTGGTAGAAATACACAAATACACTTCAAAAACTTCTGTGCTGCTTACTTTTTGAAGTTTCCGTTACCAAGGAGATTGCAGAAAACATAGTTTGGGAATACTATAGCACAACTGGCTAATACAGACAATTCTAGGGTCAAAATTCTTTTCTGATAGGAAAACAACTATCCATTTAAAAATGCCTTGCTCATTACAGAAACATAAAATGAAGAAACCTATCTGACTTTCCTTCAAAAAATATCTAAAAAAGACACAAGGACCTAATTTAAAAGAAACAAATTATTTTTTTCCCTGCTAAGGTTTCTAACTTTGCTCTATTTATATACTCTATGCAAATCTAGAAAGCCAAACTTCTGTTTGAAAGCAGGTGACCAAAGCTAAAGGGAGTATTGGTATACATACCTCTGGCTGAAGCAGAGTTTGCACTGGCTTTAGACTTCCAAGAAGTTCACACTATACCACAGTAGTACTCCAGCCATTCCACAGTGAAGTTAAACCGAGACTGTACTTTCAACAAGATTGCATTACTTTATTTTCATATCTCTTTGACTACACATTATTCTGTTGACTGCTACCATATGTCTAGGGTAGCTGAAGATCCCATTGACATATGCCCCTTTCCTTAGCTAGATTCTGTGCAAAATGTGCCCCCAAAGTACCGGCATCGTCCTCAAAAGATTGACTTTAAGGATTAAAATACTCTGTGGGAGTAGAGACTAACATGAATTTTCTCCAGTATTTATGAGTCTAAACATCAACTTAAATTTGGCAAAATAAATATAGGCCAAAACTAGCCACTAAGAAAGCTGATACTCAAGAATCTTACTTTGTTTGGGTTCCAAAAAATTAACCAGCAAAGACATTATGATCTGTAACTGCTATTCCCACACATATTCTGCTTTGCAGTATATCAAAATCTGTTCTATAAGGTTTCCGATGAGGAGCTGTTCCCTGTGTTCATCAGGGAAAGGAATGCACACAACACTGTGGAATGACGACTAAATTCACACAAACCCACTTTCCAAGGCAAAGCATGTTCAAGGTACCACATTTCCCACCCTTTTGAGTTGGGCACAAGCTCAGCCCCAGGATCCCATGAAAGTAACATGCCATTATCATCAGCTGTGCTGTGAAGGTACTGAAGAGAAGAGGTCATAGTTAGAGCAGAAGTTGCTGTTGTGGAGAAGCAGATCCCCTGACAGACTAATTCAAGTAATATCCCACAGCATATGGAATCACAATATGCTGGAGAACTAAATTCCTCAAGAATGAGGGAACCCCCAACCACAGGACAGGCCACTGCAGTTCCCACATAGGACACCACTTCTTGCAGGTGTTCTATACTTCTTTCTTCCTCCTAAAGCACTATGAGAGTGTGCAGAGATTCTGAAACCTTTCAACTTTCAACCTTTGCAGAGCCAGCTAACACATCTCTCTCTTCACTACTTTCCCTTCACCAATCATGCTACTACTTAATAGAACAGAATACAATAAGTTTTTATTCTTTTTTAATTTTTTTTAAAGTTTCTGTAGCATGAAGAATGGAAGAAGAGATCTGCTGAGATCTGCTTTTCTATGTGTTGGTAAAAGTGCTTTTTAGCCTCTAATGATTGCCATAACACAGAAAACCTAGCATGAGACATCGAACTTCTAAGATGCATTCTCTAGATGAGGCAGCATTCCTTCATACCAGCAGTGCCAAATCCTTCTCGTGGAAAAGGAGATTATGCTAAAGAATCTGCAATTACTTTCTACTGCACATGTTTTTATTATTATCAGAACTAGACTGAAGAATGGGTTAATTTATATATCTGAGCTGAAAGCAGACCGGTATCTTCCTCAGCACATGGCACATTCAGCATCAGGTCAGGAGGGTACACTGGGGACAAGGTCTAAGGAGGATAGCTTTGGGAACAGTCACCTGTCAGCCCACAATGACTGGGCTTGAGGACTGTCTAGATACCTTTATGCTTCAGTCCCTGTTCCTGTATAAGCAGAATGCCTAGACAAATCAAGCCCTTTTAGACAAGAGACAGAAAAATGGGAATCAAATTACTGCAAAGTATAATCAGTCAGCACAAAAAGTTAAGCAATGTTAAGAAGGCCAGATAGATAGCTATCTAGTAAACTGCATCACTCCCATACAAATGAGGTCAACACAAATCTTACCAATCTTCTTTGATAGTACTCTTCAAACACGCTAGATTTGTAGAGTGATCTCTCAACCAGCTTAATTTACAGCCCTTCTAATTTTCCCCCTGCGTAGCTTTATTGCATCTTGGTACCCTTCATAAGTTACCAACCCCCTTCTCCAGAGATCATTTCCTCTTATTCCTGAGTTCCAGCCAAAGCTTTCTATTTAGCCAGGCTGGTCTTCTTCCCCATTGGCTTCTCCCCACACTTCTACAGGTTGTAAGCTGAAGAGACCTTTGTTCAGCAAAAGTAGTTGAGAAGTCTCTGTTCACACCCACCAGTCATCTGCTTCCCTGCCCCTGCAGAAAAGTGTCCCAAGTGGTGACCCTTATTATTGGTTCAAGAACCAGAAAATATCTGCTAAAATATTAGTAAGAAACAATCAAAAATGTTTAGCTCTTGATTTAGGGACTGTTTTGAACCAAATCCACAAGATCCCTCCAGAACCTCGGTCTGCTTTTGCAGTGCATTGCAGTGACATATTAGGCTCCTCTTTTGGAAGTAGCATCACACACATGCCCCGTGCAAAAACTCTGAAGCTTCCAGCTACTGAAGTTTCCTCATTAAGCATGGACCATGTAGTGTATTTCTAAAGATATATTGATTTTTCAGCTGAAGTCCTAAGCTTTACAAACTTTAAAAATATGTTGCCGTTTTGATAGGCCATAACTAGGCTATTAGATTACAGTAACTTAATAAACCTTTTAAATTCTCCTCTACGAAAACTCTCATAGCTTAAAAGTGATTTTGTACTTCTATTAGATGCCAAATTGCAGCTTCTTAAACTACTTAATCAACTTCTAATCAATTTCGGTCTTGTTTGTGAAGCAGTCTGTCAGTGCTGAAATTAAGAGTTAAGCATAGAAGGTTCAGGCTGGTACAGATTTTGGGGGGTCTGCATCCCAGCTTTCTCTTCATATAGCAATCTGATCAGGTTGCTCAGGGCTTTATCCAGCCTAGTCTTGAAAAATCTGGAGGATGGAGACAGCACAACCTCTCTTGGTCCCCTCTCAACTGCTTCCCTCATTGGGAAAAGTTTTTCATTCTGTCAGCTCAGAAAAGAAGTTTGTGTTCTTGTTTATTTCAGCAGAACTCGCTGTCTTCTTATTTAAAATTGTGGACCTGATGAAGAAATCATGTGGTGGTTCTCTGGCCTGTGTTATGCTCGAGGTCAGATTAGAATAAATGAAATAATCCCCTGTGGCCTTAAATATCTGGGTATCTTTCCCAGTGAGCGTTACAACAGAAAAAAACATTCCATTCACTGAAAACCCAAAAAAAGCAAAAATTACTTCTAGTTTAAGGCTGCAATGAGGAGGAGAGAAAATCTGCGGCAACTGAATAGGCCTTGTTTGAGAATCAGTGTCTCAAGGGAGCACAGCAGTAGAGAGCTGCTTCCTTTCTTAGCTCCTGCTTTGACACTGCCCAAGCACATATGGTAAAAGCTGACAATTGCAGTTCACCAAAAACTGCAGCTGTCCTAAGGATCTGCTGCTTCCTGCTCTAAATGATAACTGCAGAAATAAAAAACGTATGGGGTGTGGAGAAAGTGAAGCTACTTTTGAGGCTATGGAGTATTTAAGTTGTCCATATAAGCCTGGAAAATGTATCCCTTACATCGTGTTTAAATAGTAAGACTAGTAGATGCCTGCAAGGGCAACTAGTATTTTCTGAAGAAAAGGACTTTACCCTAAAGCCAACTAAAACTCCAGCACACTACAAAAATCCATGCTGGTGACTGATAAGGATAGCTTCACCAGAGTGGCCTTAGCAGGCATACAGAGTATGTCTTGCTCTGTTCTGCTTCTACATTCACACTCAGTGAGAGGTGAGGTAGGTCACGGTGTTATCTAATATTCAGAACACTTTTCCAGATCTGTTGGCCTCTTACATGCCTTAAATCCACTCAAAATGGATAAAGGAAATTGAGAATAATGGAAATAGAACCAACAAAATTATCATGTCTAAAATCTACAGGCTGCATGGTCATTTTGTAAAGACAATCCTTAAACCTTTGCTAGGCAAAGTAGTCCTAATGTTCAACACTTCTTTTTGTCATCTGCACACAACTGTTGACAGCTCTTCCATTCCCATATTGGCTCTGGTTTCTCCTGCCAGCAAGTTCAGTATCAGCAGGAGAGTGGCTGGAGGAAGAGGCTCTTTACCAGCAAACTAGTAGACCAGAATGACTGGAGAAAGCAGAGAGGAAATATCACCAGACCACAGGAAGTGCAGAGACTGGTAAGTGGTCAAGGTCATCACTCCAATGTAAACATTGACAGGGTTAAATATAACATTCATAACAATTTATAACTCAATTATGTTTGTGGCTTTTTTTAAATCACAGAGAAACAACAAAACATAAAAAAAACCCAACCAAGCCTGACTATCCCTGTCTTTAAATTCTTTTCATTAAAAGTAACTTCTCAGTGAAAGCTGCACTTAATCATAGTTCTTGAAATTCCATTTTAGGTAGTCCGCATGACATATGTCAAGTGGGAGAGGACAAGTTTAATAGAATTAAGCTGAGAAAAATGTGTTCAGATTTCTGTGTGCAGCTCCTATGAATCCCGCTCTGGATCTTGTCACTCATTTGATAATGCAAAGGTCAGCCCAAATCCCATCCAATGCACACACATTTTTTCCAGAATTATTCTCTGCAGACCATATGCTACAAAGATTCAAAGCAATACATTATCATTAATATTAATTATTATTAATATATTTAAGTGAGAGCTACTCAATGCTTCAAAACTATTGTACTATTAAGAACATACTTAGTACTGTTGTGTTTTCACATCTGTGTATATCATCTTACAACTGCTTTGAAGATTGAGCAATAATCATTTTCACCATCAATTATTTCTCTGAATGAAAACAGAGGTTTGCATTAATACTAAGCCAATGGTGCATCTAGCCAAAGGCTGCTGCAGAACAGGTAGGAGCAAGCAGCAAAGTCCAGATTAAAGTAAGGTAGTTACTGCTTTCTTTCTACCTATGAGTGTAGAAAAGAAAGGTGATAGGAACTGTGAAACAAACCACAAGTTTGTCCAGACAAGTAACTGTCAAGGCCGAAGATAAGGTATTTCAAAGGTCACTGCATATAAATGGCAAAATATTTGGCTGCACTTATTTTAACAAATGAACATTGTTTGTGTTTGTTACTCATCTGAGCCAAGGACTTATATAGAACATCTCTGATTTTGAAAAACAAGCTCCCAGTTTTTGCATGTGCAAGAAGTGAATCAGGACTCGCTAACTAAAGCTGCTAAAAATAATATAAGTACTGACATCTCTAAGGTATAGAAGCCTGTCTTTTTTTATTACATGCAGCCACAGTTAAAGATTTAGGCTGTCTATGCTACACAATGCAAAATTCTGCAAAATTCTGCAAAATTCTCTATTAGAAACTATTTCAACAAAAGTATTTCCACCTATTTCTTGCACTTTTCAGGAAAACTGACTACAGTATTATAGAAGGAAAATTGTGCTGCCCTTAACATCTGTCTCACCTGGTCAGTTAGTTATAGATAGCTTGTTATTTATATATAGTTCTAGAAACAGTAATTTGGAGAATAATTCACTTCTCTATTTGTCAGTTTTGGATGGAAAGTCAGACAGAGTGGGAGGATCAAGTTCACTGCATTCCTGCCTCTCCGCTGCCTGTACACATTTTGAAGGGAGGATACTACTCTAACTAGGCGTTGCTGTCAATCCGTTCCATATCTGCCTAAGGAGTCAAAGTGCAAAGCAATGCAAACTGGTTTAGTTTTCAACAAACTAATTATGTAATACTGACTGCCCCCCATAATAAACCTGAGAGGCTTACCAGGGAAAAATGGCTGGAGTTAACAAAGTCCACCATATCTAGCAGCCACAATTAACATCTCATACACTTCCCAGTGTTCCTGCAACTCACCCACCTCCTCCCTGTCTGCTGTTTAAAGTCTTGAATTTCACAATCCCCAAGAATGAGGGTGGGCAGAGAACATGCTAAGTACACAGAATGACAGAAAATCTATGCTTTAGTACTTCCTCCTTGCACTTACCTACACTTGTAGGAAATATATCCTCATTGTTGATTTGCACCTCGATCCAGTCCATGAGAAGATTCATATATTGGGGTGCTGGCAACGCTGTGGGTTTCTTGTACTTCATGTCATCCTGCCACCGGTACTCGTACTTAGGGCCGCCAGACATCACTGGGCAGGTCCTCTCTGTGCAGAACTCACAGATAGTTCCATAAATGAGGTTGATACTATTGAAGAAGTCAACAACATGGACAGCCACCCAGTCATTTTGGTCTTCTCCACTGGGCAGCTGCACAGCCGCTTTCAAGTCCACGCCTGAGTTGAGAGAGGCCTGTGCTCGTTTGTGAAGTTCAAACCTCTGGGTTCCAGGTTCAAACTTACGTTTTGGTCGGAAAGTCTTGTCTTTATTAAAGACTTGCTTGAGTGCTATGGACATGTCTGTTAATCTTGCTCTGCAGCAGCTGGCAGAAAAGCACACCTGGTATTTAATGCAGGTATGTGAGAACAGTTGGTCCCTATCACAGGTCCTCCAGGCCCTGCTCTTTTTCTCAGAGAAGCACGTATCAACTTCAGAGCAGTCTACTAGCTCTTCCTCTTGAAAGCCTCCCAGAAAGGCTTCATGTCCCTAAGGATATGGAAACAATATTACATTAGTGGTAAGCTCAAGTATGGCCCTGTAATTCTGTTACTAATTTACCATCATTTTCTAGTAATTATGAGCTGAAAAGCAAACATACACCAAGCTAGACTTAAAAACTGGCAACCCCCTAACTCTGATGAACATTTAAAACAAAACAAAAAAAGTCTACTTTCTTAAAGTATTAAGGAATTAACTTTTGTCCTCTTTAAATATTTACCCAGATAGAGGCTCTTAACTTATCACAAAGATGGGACATCAATAAATCTTGTGTAATCTTCTCATCTTTACATCATTTTTAAACCAACCTTTTAATTTTGCTGTATTTTTACTGTGACTGCATACCATACATAACACACATATAAATTTAGTAGGCAAAATACTATATGACAATTTAGAAGTCTTATCTAAATGCTCCTAAAGTGACTGATGGTGCCTCTGAGCACTCACCATAGCTTCAGTGCTCTATTCTGTAGGAAAAAAAAAATCTTCAAGAAAGATTTTTCCATATTTCTTCTCTATTTTTAATTAATGAGATATTTATTTTTGCAAACCTAGAACCTAGAACCTAGGTCAGAGCGAAACCTATAGTATTGCACAGCACTAATTCATGTTTCCCACAAAAATATATAGAGATTGTTATTTTTCTTGACTCAGCTTCAAGAATTCAGTAGCGGTCTTAATTTTATATTGGACTGTGTAGGATAAATAGAAAGCAACAGTGAAGTTGCCACTTTCTTTGTAGCTCTATTCATCTTCTCTACAGGGGAATACTTGGCATCATCATTATTAAAAGAAAGGAAGCGCATAGACTTTGTGTTGTTCCACAAGGAATGGCTTTGACAGCTAATCCGACTGAAAAAACTAATTACTGTGTTAGAACCTTGTTTGCTCTTATACATTCAGAAGAGTATTACCATCAGTAAAGGCAGGCAATTAGTAAGTGATAGGATAGATAGGGGCAACCTCAATTATATTTTTGGTTTAGTACTGAAGGTTTTATGATTAAAGACAGAGAGTAAACATTTCATGCTGTGCTGTCATTTCATTTTGGGCAGCACTACAAAAAACATTCCCTACCTGTAGCTGATGTATTCTTATCATAAGATTATAAAATGATCCAATGTTTCCCCTAACAGAAATCACGTCCGTGAAAATTTTACTAGGCTGTGTGCAGAAAGTGCTAAATTTCTGAAGACAACTGCCCAAAGCTTTGCTGAGGGGCAGAAAGGAAGAGAAAAAGGTGCTTCCTTTTTCTCAAGCACAAGAAAGCAACATGTACCAAAGCAAAGAGAAATCCGGTGTGTTGGACCCCATCTCCACACAACAGAATTTAAGTGACATTAAAAAAGTCCTCTCCCAAACAGCTGAAAAATCAGCAGCCAGCCAATTTGCCAGCAAACAGCAGCTAAACAAAACCAGCAGAGAAGGGCTTGTTTTTTCCTTTGCTGATGGCATAATACAGAGATACTCCAGTCATCAGTTTATGAACATGAGAGTTATTATTTCTGTGCCAGCAAAATACAAAGAGTTCAGTACATGAACTCCAAGGACTCTATTGTCATATCTGATATACCCCTTGGAGTAATGTTTAAAACCAGAGATCTTGACTGTTCAGATCCCAAGATCCTGAAACCTGACAAAGGTCAGGGAAAGAAGACTTTAAACAAAACTAGACTGGGAACAATTTAGTTAAGTGTTCTTGGCAGGAAATGAAGGCACTTTAAAGAAACAACTTTGCCTGACAGTCTGTTGTTTGTTATGAAGACCCATAACCCCCAGCTCTCAAAGGCTCTGTGGCAGTCAACTGTTTATTTAACAGCCTTTCAAAGAATAGGTGAGTACTACTGCACAGACCGAGCTTGTGACTGACACACTTTGAGGTGGCACAGAGCCAATGTCCCAGTTTGCAATAACAAGGATGTCAAGTAACTAATTTTTTTCTCACTTTAATATAGCTGTCCCTCTTATGTGGCTACTTTGACTCCCTTCCTCACCTGTAAATACTCACTAGAACATTCAAGCAGTTTTTATTTAAAACAACAAGCTGAGCACCAAATGAAAACCATCTTCAAAAGTCACATTTTGAAGCACAGCTGTTAAATCTTTTCCAAGAAAAATAGAAGACACCATATTTTATAAGCTATTTTCTACAGAATGTGCAAACATAATTAGTCATCTTAATTACATACTCTTTCCCACTCCTCTCCAGACATTCAGTAAGTCTGTATAAAACCAACTAATGCAGACAAAAAGCAAGCAAAGCATTCAGCAAACAACTCATTATCTCAAGTTTGTGTACCAGGAGTCACAGGTTGAAATCGTCTGTGGAAGCTCATCTATAGCACAGTCAAATCCAACCGAAAAACTAATCAAAAAGAGTATTCTAGTATGTAGCCATATGAAACTGTTCTTTAAACCACCAAGGCAGAAGCAGAACGAACAAAAATTTCCTAGATATTTCCTGTTCAGCATCTTGCAATGAATGGTAAAGTTCTATCACTTTACACAATATAAAACTACATATTATCTTTGCTTAACTTCTCTTAGAGACTTAGCTCTTCTACTAAGAGCTGGTTGGTTTTTTTTTTGGTTTTTTTTTTTTTTTTTTTTTCTCTTAAAGTGTGTTTGAAGG
>VXBW01008508.1:53383-73882 GCA_013400375.1 Thinocorus orbignyianus
TTCCTGACTCCAGATTCAGAATCCAGCTCCTTCTGTCACTGAATCCAGTCTGGGACTTTTACCTGTGCCTGCTGGTGATGTGACTATCATTCTACGAGCTTGATACAGTTTTGTATATACTGTATATATTTTTAAAATTATTATTTCTTTATTTATTACTATTTTAAATAAAGTAGTTTAGTTTTTTCTAAACTCATAGATCTCTTTATCTCTTCCTCTCCTCTCTTGGAGGTGGGCAGACAGGATTGGGGAAAGCATCTATCATTCCAATTGGTCACTTTGGCCAAAACCAGAACACAAAGTCAACATATTTAAATAATAAACCAGTCTCACCCATGCAGCTACCACTAGAAAAACCACCCACAACAAACCACACACCATAATTACCATCATGCCTGAGTCACTGCTGAGTTAAAAAAACGCACTGTATCATTTCATTATATACTTTCTATTAAAATCACAGGTAATAAGAATGTTTAATGATACATTGTTCATAAACATTTCATCAAAGCACTCTAGTGAGCATTACACAAGCTTTAGAGTGTTGTTGAGAAGCTAGCTCAGATAATTCCGATTTTATTAACCAGGCACTGAGGATATATGACTTCTCCAACACCAAAAACATAGCCACTGTCTGAAATCAAGTCTGCATCAGCTGATTTATACATTCTTCTTTAAAAAATATGTCTCTATTTCAAGCACTAGCAAAGTCTGATCCAAAGTCAGTTGAATCTTGTAGGAAAGCACACATTTGATCCAAATCTCATTAAGGTCCAACACTTCGTAGACTTCTCATGTTTGGCTTCATATAAGCCAAACTTGTATGAAGTTTGTCCATACAAAGGCCATTTTACTACAGCTACTACAGCAAATACATTACGTGGAGGCACACACACATACAACACTCTGTTTAGATTAAGCAAATGTACACTTTTTCTGCTTCCAGGCTCATGTTTGAGAGCCAGTATTTTACTATACAATGAACAAGTTCTCTTTTTAAACACACTGAAGTATGAAGAATGAGTCAGCAAGGAAAGGCCTGTTCTGTAATCTGTAATCTGAAAACACTTTTTCCTATTTACAAAGTAAAAATCAGCCAAGTAGTAACAATAACATTTTTTTGGTATCTATTTACATACTTAAATTTATGCCCTTCAGCTAAGTTTTATCTGAAAAAAAAAGGGGGGGAAAAAATGGTGCAATTGTTTGTGTTTATACTTAAAACTTCATGATATGAAGACATTCTTCATGGGAAAAACCCCTCCCCTTACTTGTACAAAAAAAAGATTAAGAGTTTAAAGGTAAAGCAAAAAGGACAAAACCAAATTTATGTTTCTGAGAAAATGTATCTCAAAAGCAGCATATACACAAACATGGGAACCAGGTTCTGAGAGTCAGTGTTATCTTTTTCTACATTCCGTCGTATCCTCAACAATATTGCAAATTCCATAAAGGCTAAGCTCCCAGAATTAAAGGTGTCTGATTATTGTTGTTAGACTAAAAATAAGTACACATAGATACATGTAAACAATGTCTCAGTTTCCCAGGTGCTACCTTGGGTAACTTCTCCATGGCTTCTATAGTGACATTTTTCAGGTAGAAACATCACTATTAAGGACAACAATATCCTGCTGCAGCCTTTGTCCATAGTTTCTGTGTTGTTTACAGGAAACCTAGAGCATGTCAATTAATACACAAAACAACAATAATAAATGGTAGCATCCAGTGAAAAGAAGCTTACTGACACTTCAGGACAAGAATATGCTTTTGTTTATTGTGGTAGAAATCCCAGAAACATTAAGAAACCCCCCCCCCCCCGAATTTGTCTCAAAGTCCTCCTCAAGAAAGGAATCCTGGGGCTTCTCCAAGTTCCTCCCTTTCTTCTAAAGCTACTACAGTTACATTACACTAATCCCTATGGGACAACCACAATAATAACACTGCAGCGTCAAGGTATTCAGGTGGAAAGCACTGACTGAAAAGAAGCCTTCCCATAGCCAGAAACAGTTTTCATATAGCAACATCCATTCATTGGACACCCAATAGCTAGCCTTTGTTTCACCTGTGTACAGGGGAAAAAAAAAAAAAAAAAAAGAGCAAGTGATTTCACAAGACTCATAAAAGCCAGAGTTGTAAAAGATCACAGAAAGTAGCATAAATAGTATTTTCATAATCAAAATGTCAAGGCTTAATGGAGTAAATATAAATGACCTTTGATTATTTTCTTGTTTTGTCTAGTAACAACTCCACCCTATTTCTAAGGTAAAAGATTGGAAATGGAAAGCAAAACACAATGGATAACTGCCTATAAAACTGGGTGCTTTAAAAATGAACATAGTTACACAACATGTGACAAGCAATAACTATATTCGATCAGCTTCTGCAATGATAATATTATGGTAACATTTGACAAAGGGAATAAAATGAAGATACATGACTCTGCCAAAATACAGAGATTTTCACAGAGATAAAATTGAAAAAACAATAAATCACTAAAGAATAAGGTCAGTCCCTTTGTTGTGAAAAAGTAGCAATAGCTTGGGTGGGTGTCAGGGAATAAAACACGTTTGCTGGCGTGTTTAGACACATGCCATTAATGATATTACCAGATTTGTCATAAGCATATCAAGTGGAACATTTTAGTATACCCATGCATTACTTACAGCCGCTTAACTCAACTTTTAACAAATTTCCCTTCTATACAGACTACAAAAAGGAGTCCTGCTTTCCCTAGGAAAATTACAACAACAAAACAATTAAATGTTGACTTGAACAGCTGTCATTTCTACAGTGAAGCAGATTGGCTGTTTGACAGTAGCAGAATCAGATAGAACTGCTTAAATCCTAGGTGGTAAGTGCTGCTTAGTAACCCAAATAAAGCATACTTTTCACTATGCAGACAAAGACCTTTGTTTTAACAGAGGACTCACCTCTCAACCAGTATCATTCTAGTGCCTTTTACAAGTGTTAAATGTAATTACATCTCATCCAGTTTTCTGGACATGTATGCTGACCTCTATAAGATACTGAGCATATCCTGGCACACAGTTCTTCACTGCAAGTTTATATTGTAAGAGCATCCGTGGCAATCCGGTCAGGAACATAGCCATTTAAGGGACAGAAATAAGTATCTCTCAGAACTACAGTAAAGAAACTGAAAAAAATGCATGGTTTAGATTACGCTGAAGTTCAGCCGCTGTTCCTCTCTCATCCAGGAATTTAAGATCTTGACCTTCTACAGACTGATAGTCATGCAGGCACATGTATGGTTACAGTATTTTTCTGCAAAGTCAGTTCTGCCTCACCTCCTCCTCTTTCATGTTCCTGCCTTCTTTCCATCTTCCCTATGATACCTGCCCCAGGTGTTTATATATCCCCTTGCAGGGAGCTCTAAGAGACTAAGACAAAAATGGCAATAACTAAACAAACCACTCACTTTTCATCCTAATTGATTTCTTCCATCCCCTGCTGGACCACACTGCACAGGGAAGAGGACAGCACAAGGGAAGGCCTGTGTGGAAAGCAGAGGATGCGACAGACGGAACAGGAAACCCATGGGAGTGCTTTTTCATCCACAGCCACTTTACTGAATCACAGTGTTTGCCATAATCATTTCAGACCTCTCAAATCTTTAAAGCAGATGGGGAACTCCCTTTAGCCCAGGCAACTACCACGGCTGAAGCTTGACATAGTGATGGCTCACAGTGAAGCATGCAGTTCTGACAGTCCCTTTGGATGCTGTTTTTGTTACACACCCCTGTTCTTCCGGTTCTTTTCCTGGTCCACAGGTTTCTTTTTACAGGTCTGATCACTAAACCACACTCTCTGTAAGTACACAAATGGCCTCTGCCTTCATTTATTAAGCCCTTGTGACCTGCTATGTCCTTCCACCACTAATAAAACAAAGCCTTTATGAATGCATTTGGCGTGTTTGGCCAGCTGCTGTTACAATCATCACTCTGGTTAACAGGTACTATACTGGTGGATTGGATGGCTCAGCTTGTGGTAGGAGTAAGTGATAAAACCAGCTCACTAAGTCTGCTTCTGCCAAAATCTTTCGGCCTCCCTGGAGTCCTTGCAACAGTATATGGCTGTTACACTTCGTAGCATGCTTATTGCAGCACTTCACTGCAACACACAACTGTTATCCTTCATTCCTTTATTAAAAAAGAATATTCTGAGGACAGGTGAGAGGAGTTAGAAAATCATAATGGCCTTGAAGAAGAGGAAATACAAACTACACGGTCATTCTCTCTGATAACATACATTCGTCTGCTCCAGTGTTTCATTTCTGACTCCAACCTGTTTCTGAAGATTAAATTTTGACTATGCTGAGGCCAGTGGGATCTCTGATAGTGACTTCAACAGAGATAAAATTTTACTTTTACACTCTGAATGCTCCTCTTTTCCAAGACAGTAAGAACTCCTTATTAAACTATCGTTCAACTTCACAAATCTCTTTGTTCTGTTCAGCTTAGTTCACTCCTAAATCTACATTCTGGCTTTTAAAAACACTAGCACAATTAAGTAGACAGTAAGACAGTTAAAATATGATTTCTTACTCACTCCTACACTCTCAGAATATCCACATAATTCCCATACAAAAACTTAAAACTAAATCCACTGAAGTCTGTTCTAAAAATGCCAGTCAGACCACGTGAGTGAGAGAACAGCAAAATACACACACACACAAATATGGTCTCAGACCTCATGTCAGGGCTTTACTCTTGTCCTTTGTGTGAAGATCTGATCTAGTAGACAGTGTCCTCGCCCACGGTAGGAGAGTTGGAACAAGATGATATTTAAGGTCCCTTCCAGCACAAACCATTCCATGATTCTGTGATCAAACAAGGGGCAGGCCTTTCTGTACTAAAAGGGAACAGTTTATCCCCTAGAACTTCAAGGGCCCTACTCTGCATGAAGTGGCCATACTTGTTTTTATTTTTGGTCTAAATCTTAGCTTTAGAAAATCACATATGTGTTCTGCTTTAAGGAAAAAAATATAAATCTAAATCATACATTCCATCTCAGTGACATTTCAATTAAAACCACTCATTTTCTTGTCTAGGGAAAGCATGCAAAGAAACAGAGATACAAAGGCAGAGCCATGTTAGTACACTATGCTAGTAGAGACAAATAACTAACACTCCAGGGAGAAAACAGGGATTCCTGCAAAAGTAGATACTGAAAACCAGATGTAAGAAGGTCAGCTGACACCCATTCAGACCCTTTAGCCTTAGTCTGGCTTCTCCCACCCAAACTCAAGTTAATGTGGGCAGGATGCACAGGGGAGGAGCAGGTTGACGACACAGTGTTTCAGCAACTATCCTAAGAAGGTCAGGAATTCAGAGATGTTTTCCAAAGCGAAGGTCTGCAAAGAAGCTACAGCATCTTCAACTGGAGTGCTGCACCCCGTTTAACAAACACTGGTAATTCTCAACATGGACATGTTGATTTTCAGTTACAAAATATTACCCTTAACTCCATGTTACTGAGGGACAAAACCCTCAAAAACCCTGACTTGTGTAGCCCCACAAATTGAGTACCAGTAACTTAAAACTGAGTGAGATTGCTATAGGCACTAAACACTACAGCAGGAGGTCAGTGAAGGTAGCTTCAGTGTTAATAAAGGGAAGACAAGATTTATGCATTTTTATAAAGCATAGCTGATCAAGACATAAAAAAAATGCATGGCTCTTTACAAATAGAAGAATATGAATAAAAGCTTGATAATTTAATTGCAGATATCTTCCAATTATTTAAGGCACAAATCTCAAACCTTGTCCTGAAATGGAGCTCCAGTAACTGTAGGGGCCAATCCATTGACTTTAAACTGCAGCTCTGCATGGTTATCAGAAAAGCTAAATGTATGAAACGGAAGAAATTTTTGTGCCCCATGGTTTATATAAAAGCACTCAATACGGCAGGTAGGGAGAGTAGCAGCAATTGCAGTTGATTACGAACGTTTTCAAACTTGAACCAAGGAGACTGAAAGTCAAGGTACTCGTACATATGTCTTCTGAAGAACACAAAGGATTTCATGGATGTGAGAGTGATGATGATTTTCTAGGTCAAGGGTTTGGTGCAGCAGTAGCCTGTGACTTGGCAAGTCATACTGTGCTTCAGCAGGATGCAGTCACAAGGCACAGCCTATGCAGCTGGCGGTGGGGTCAGAAGTGTCTTGTGCAATTTGTGCTTTCAAAATTCAGAGAGATAAGTAATTCATCACACTGATTTATGTTTCGGCTCTTAACTTGCAGGACTAATCTGACTTCATGGCTGAAGAGATTTTTTTCCAGAGAACCATTCTATCTCCACTCTGCAACTTTATCATGTTCAACCTTACAATTTGGTTAAAATGACCTACTATTATGGACTGGGGGGGAATAACAGAGTATCTGCTAAACACATGCACCCCCTGCATCTCACCCACCAAGCTAGAAACAATACCTGGGGTGAGGTAATCATCCACAACCCAGAGCTCTAAATCAGCAGTCTGGCAGGACTCACTTGGAGAAAAAAAAAACAGTGTTTTCTTTGCCATCTGTGATACCTGAAATACAACAATACCAATTAAATGAAGTCAGAGACATTATATATCAAAAACTTAATATTGGCAAGAATGCCGAGGATAATAACTACCTCCTCTGAGGACAGCCAGCTTATTCTCCAACTGCCAGAATCTGACAGAACTCATGATACAACTGTTGCTGTAACAAGGATTGCTCACCTGGGGAAAAAATGCACAGAAAAAACGTGCTGTCCTTTAATGCATTTTAGCAGATAGGAAGTAGCCAGGACCACTCTGGCTGGCTAGTCCTGCACAGACCATAACACACCAGCACTAGAGAAGCAATATGCTCTAAGGAACATAAGGCATTTAACACAGCAAACAAAACTTCTACTCACAAACTGACCTGGAACTTGGGTTTGGGTACTTTTAGTATTCAGGTATTTTTAGGGTTTATTAGTCCCTGTGGTAAGAACTTTATAGGCAGAAATACAGTATTTGTTAACTCTTTATGGTTTGTGGCAACTCTCATCCAGCACTAGCTCTGAGATCAGGTTTTTGTGCTCCCTGAAACCATTCTGCATTATGCAGTACTCTGCTTCTAACCATATTGAAAAAAATCTACTGTGACAGACCTATAAGACCAAGCTCTTAACAGGTGTAAAAACAGGAAAACTTCCTTCGCTGCAAGCCAAGAAACAGGCTTTTCAAACCAAATCGCCTACAGCTGTGGCCAGTAAATACCCAATACTACAGAAAGAAGAGAAAAAAAAAATCATTATTCATACAACATGCAAAAATGATGATCAGGGAGGGTTAAGATGAGCTTTTTCCTGACCATTATAGCAAGCAGTTCACTGTGAGGCAAAATAATTGAGTACTTCTTATGGTCTGTGCACCCATAGCTGTCAGCTGACAACCTCTCAAAAGTGCCATTTGAAGGACTCTGCTTTGAACTAGAGTGGTTCCCCACAGCCTTGCACTGCTCAGTTTAGCTCTAAAAGCCAATTGACAATTTTAACCAAAAATTGACTGTGAAGCTGGCACAGTTTGAAGCTGGGAGTTGCCAGGGTGGCTAAGCTTCCGCCTACAATACTAGTTTAGAAAGCATGTTTCTCACACCATAATTTCAGTAACTCCCCACCAATTTCTGACCAAGAAAAAAGAAAACTGGTTAGCTTCCTGTTTCTACTGGTACACTTATGTGCAACACATGTTTTGACTCAAAAGGAAGGGTTCTGTCTGTCTTAGTCTCCAAACAGAGCAACACCACTACAAAATTTTATTTGCAGGTGTAACTAAAATGTCAGTAGGGAGGTTCTGTGGTGATGTTTCTTAATGAAGCTTTGAAACTTTAAGGTCACTTTTCACCATACCTCATCACATGGCCTCAAATCTAAAGTAGAGAGAACTAAAGTAAAGGGAACCGCTAAAAGGCAGCTAAGTGCTGTCACTTTTCACTAAGAGACTGTAGATGTTGGAGAACATATGTTACAGGAGAGGTTGTCTTATCAAAGATACATCCAAACCAACAGATGCTGACAGTGGTTACAGCAGAAGAGTATTACCACTTGACACGTGTGTAACCCATAAACCCATCGGATACTTATTGGCTCAAAATAAGATTTCATAAGACTCTCACATTAAGATGTCAGAAACACAGGTTGATTCAGAGTTAATTATAGCAACAANAAAAAAGCCCCACCAACAATCCAGAAGATCACTGAAGAGAAAAAACAGGCTTTGTGAGACCAGATGCAGGAAAGCCAACAAAATGCATGGAGAAGTCACTGGGACAAACAGCTCTGAGCTATCTTTGCTACCTGCATGCAGACTCTGAGTCTTCTATCTTATTCTTTTAACAGCTCACTCCTAGTTTGAGAATCTGAATATATGGCACTTCATTATCCATTCATATTCTGCTGCTGGAAACCTGACTTAAAAGTAGTCCCAGGAGGGCTGCAAGACACAATTTTTGCAGACATTTAGAAAACCTAACATAAATCATAATTTGTACATTCAAGTTAATTGTATTTATCTGAAGGGAAGCAACACCAAAGTATACCCGCCCAAAACATCACTTACTGCTTGGTTTTGGAAGGCAATTAGCACCTGAAGTTTCTACCCTACCCCAACCCTCTCCTCACTTTTATACAGTCTTTCAAATGGAAGACACACTTTTCACCCTTTTATCTGGACCATGGACTACAATGCATTACTCTGGCTCATATCATAGTAAAAACGAGAATATCTGTATGTTGTTGAATGTCTCCATGCCCAGGTTCTGTATCACTTTCCTTTTCCTACTTCCTACCAAAAGCACACACCCTGTAACACCCAGAAAATAATGGCATCAAGATTTTTTTTTTCACCGTACATTCAGCACTTCTACTACATTACTTTCTTATATTTATTTTAACATATTAATTTATCCATTATATTTTACAGAATCTTTAACAAAACTGAGAATGTTGGCACACAACTTTTAGCACATGTGTGAACAACAATGTTCACACAACTTTTAGCACATGTAACTTAGCCCTAAATTGGCATTAAGCCAAAACAGCCTTAGAACTATTCCCCTTTAGGATGCTTTCATCATTCTGGTTGCTACATAAATACATGGTTAGTAAATTCCTTTGCTACCTTGCTATTCTTTATCCCATTTCAATCACATCTTTTGCCACCTGTGTATTCCACACATTATGGTTTTGATCCAGTCCCAAATTATTTGAGTAAACCCAGCCACATACAACCCACATACAATATCTGCTATTAGAGGCAGAAGCCATCATAACTTTTGAAGCAGCAGTCACTGCAGATCCCAAGAGTACTCCCAAATACATACATATGCACAAGTGTGTCACCCAGGTGACTGAGAAGGTTGAATCCCTATCCTAACACAGCAAGGACAGAAGACCAAGTTTTCTTTAGAAAAATGCATAAGAACCCAGAATGGCAAGCCACACAACCAAGTTTCTAAGTAATAGTCGACATAGAACTGTCAGAACAGGTCCAGTGCAGGGCCACAAAGATGATTAGATGGATGGAGCACCTCTCNATCGGGTTTTTGAGGGAGTTATGATCTTGTAGACTTCTACTCTGGCTCCAGCAAGACTTGAAACTTAGACTATAGGTATTTCTTTAGGAACCACCGGTAACACCCAAGGAGTACCAAGCTACAAATCACTGGATATGTATCTGCAGATGCCATGATTACAGCAAGTTGGATGGTTTTTAATAAACAGCTTCTCCCATACTGCCTCACATACTGAAAACACAAAGCTCAGCAATGCTATAAGATAAGACAAAGATCTGGAAATGCTTTCTCCTAATATGTTTTCTCTGTAAGGAATTTTTATCCCTCCTAGTCCTCTCTTGGTTCGAAAATATCCTTTTAATTTTTCTTGCAATTTTGTCTCCCCTTCTTCAGTCTTCTTCTTAATGCTTACGACAGTCACATTCAGAAATTGCAACAGGCTTGGGTTTAAGTGCCAACTAAACAGCAATTTAGGACCTTGACAGCATACAGTGAAGCAAAGGCTGCTGGCTACATCCCATTTTGTCTCTATTGAGTTTCTAACCTAACGTTCAACTATGGAAAACAATCAGGCAAATATGCAAAGATTGTGCAAACCACCCACATTTGTTGCTTTTTATATCATCATGTGTAGACAGGTTTAGTTATTAAATTAGTGCATGAGCATGGGAGTACATGTAATTATAGAAGTATTATTCTTGCACACTTCCTGTTTCAAGAACAGGACAACATTTTACAAGTTACATAAAATAAAACAAGGTTAGCTCCATTTAGGTTGGAGCCAAACCGGAGTTCAAGATAAAATCCACTAATCTGTGGTTTATTCTTTTATATACCTGCTTAAACTGGCATGAAAAGTGTGGTATAAAATTTAGAGAACCTGATCACTATGAGGAAATATGATAAATATAGGAGAAAACTTCAAATATCGATGACACCGGTAATAATTACAATGGAATAATTTACTTCTGCCAGGAAATTAGGATTTTCCAACTTCTGATAAGCATCATCACTCTTCTGTTCCTCTCAGCTCCAACTTCTTTATATTAAAAGAAATATGAACACTGGCACTTCTTTTTCCACTACTTACTTAAAGAGAAGAGAAAAGGGAGAGAAAAAACAACAGGCAAAACTGAAATATTCTGAACATGGAAAAATAAACAGCTAACTTGCAATGCAAGTATACCTTTGGATTCAAATACATTTTGACCACTGGATTGAACAGAAGGGTGTTAAATTAAATTCACAGTGGTAAAATTGTCATGCTGATATATTTCAACACAAGATAACAGACAACTTTCAGAAGTCTATCCAAACCTCTCTAGAGGCTTGAGATTTCCTTTATAATAAACATAGTGGTGAAATTACTAAAATTCTACAGCTGATTCTGAAATTGTGTACGCCCCGTGTGAACTGTACCATTCAAAGCCTAATGTAATTTAGTGAAGCACATTACGTCTTTTACATAGATGTAATAAGTATCTGTTCTGGTCCACAGAGATATATTTCCTTCAAAGCTTGTACATTTGATGTTACCTCCAGTTTTCCAGCAGACACAACAGTAAAGGCAGAACATAATTTCTAATTCAAAGGTACTCATCCAACACCCCTTAAGCTAAATGACATAATACCCTCCAAATCTCCAGTAAACAGCCATCTATGGTAGGCTAGACACATAAAACTTTTGCTTGCTGACAGAGGTCTTTGGTCACCTGCGTGCAAGAGATACTGTATCCAGACTGTGAAACTGCATACTCCATACCTGAACTGTGCCTTGCACAAAAGAGATTTCAGCATACGGTTGCTGAGGGTAAGAAGTAATCTTATATGCTCGCTTCTGATCTGTTGCATCCTTTTGTCATTAGGACTGTTAGATTAATTGAACAGTTTATTCCAGTATCAGGCAGATGTTACAGAACAGCTTCACTGAAAAAACGCGCAGGAAACATTACGTCAAGCATGATGCTTCTTGTCTACTTAAGACTTCATAATGTTTTTGTTTCTAAGACATTATCAGAGGAATACAATTAGCCTAGGATGCAGATGGTGCACTGGTGTACTACTGTTCACAGGAGCATTCAAAGATGAGGCTTTGCTGGAACAGGTTCCAAGAGTGCAGGCAGAAACCCAAACAAGTGAATTAAGTTCAGCTGCACTCTTTTTTGTGTGTGTGAAGGTACAATTAAATGGACTGAGGAAAGGGGACATCTATGGGATCATGGAATACAATGGAATCAACTTCTTGTTTCAGGCCTCAATATCCCTGGAAACAAAAACAACTCCAACTGTTATCCTACTGTCTGCTTTGAGTTGAAACACTAGCATGCATATAGACAGATCTTCAGGAATCAACTTTCAGTATAAAGAAGAATCCTCATTTAACCTATACTTCCTCTAAGCAGAGAATAAGAACCAAGGCAAGCTTTTCTTTCCCAGTACATTGGTAAAAAAGAGCACAGAATGGCACAAAACTATCCTGTAAAGATTTAAATTTACTCTGTGATCAAATTAGCACCTTCTTAAAGTAAAGCAACATTCTTGTTGTGGGTAAATGTGTTCTCACTTAGGTTGAAATTTTAACTCCAGTTTCCATGTCATTTTTTGCAGACTGAGTATCAGTCCTCTGCTACTGTACCCATAGTACAGTACCATGTAAGGTTCCAGAGGAAAACTATGATGATGACCCTGTGGAAGAAAAAAATAGTTTATCTTAATTGTTTTTGCCAAAGAAAGAAACCACCTCTGGAAATGCTATATCTGTCAATTATGAAATTAAATGGGATGTTAAGGGCCTCCTAACTATGAAGCTTTAAGATCCAATGCATCACAAGGATTTGACATTTCAGAAGATCCACTCACAAGTGCTCCTTTCTATAAAATTGTATTAAACAAGCCCACTAATGCTAATTCTGTCTCCTTTTTACCTATCATAAGTGGTAAAAGAGTGGTCTGGAGGGCCAACAAATATTTGGTTTTATTAACGTGAAAAATCATGGCAAAAACATAGAATCATGGAACTGTCTAGGTTGGAAGGGACCTTTAGTAACATCTAGTCCAACCATCAACCTAAATATGATAATAAACCATCACTAAACCACATCACTAAGTACTATGTCAACCCATCTTTCAAATACCTCCAGGGATGGTGCCTCAACCACCTCCCTGCGCAGCCCATTCCAATGCTTAATAACCCTTCCAGGGTAAAAATTTCTCCTAATATCCAATCTGAACCTCTCCNTTTCTGCCAGACAGTTCTCCAGTACTTGTAGTGCATCTGATTTTTAAGTGTGATTCCCACTAAGTGCTTTTGAAAATAAATCTTGGAATTTAAGAGTCCTAGACATATTTCAAAAAAGGCTTTCACATAAGATGAAATCTACTGGACCACTGTACATTTCCTCCTTTAGTTTAACTGATAAAACAAGACCGAGCTGTCTAAGGGGAAGCTTAGTTCTGATCATTAAAACCAGTACAGATTGTGCTGAATTTAATACTAATGACTGAAAATGTTATTGCAGCAACATAAACATATTGATTAGAACAAAATTAAACCCCACAATTTACAACTGACAGGGCAACATGAACAACACAATAATGTAATATCTACCAGCTTAATTTACTGCATTGCTGAGCCCAAGCCCATATTAAGAGCAACTAATGGCCTTGCCTTAGATATCTAATAATTACAAGTAATAACTCAGCAACTCCACCTTTCTGGACCAAATGTCAAATTACACAGCCTAATAAACAATCACACACAAGTTGTGATTTAGGCCGCATTGGTCAGTAACAGGGCAATAGATGCTCTCCCCAACCTCTTGCTCAAAGGAAAAGGAGGGGAGAGATAAGGAGACTTATGAGTTTAGAAGGAACTAAACTACTTTAATGAAACATTAATAATAAAAAAGAATTAAAGAAATAGATCAATATATATAAAACTATATCAAGCTCCCAGGACAACATCGCTGGCAGGCACTGGGAAGTTCCAGACTTAACTCAGTGGAGTCAGGACAGGAACTTGATTCTGGATCTAGAACACACTGATCTGGATCAAAGGCAGACAAACAGACAGGGTCCTGCTCTGATGCCAGCCACCAAAGAAAGAGGCTGACTCCTTTGATCTCTCAGCTTTTATACTAAGCATGGGGCAGATGGAATGGAACACCACTGTTGATCAGGTTTGGGTCACCTGTTCTGTCTACTCCTCACCGCATGTGGGACCCCTCTGTGCTTTCCCACTTCCGACCCTCCCATGTGGCAAATAACAACCAAGGTCAGCTCACTTTGTTACAACAGTAAGTACAAACAAGAGCCTCTCTACACTGCGTTCCTTGGCATCAAGTGAAAATATAGGTCTTATCAGTCTGAGAACAAACAGTTTTCTGCACAATATGGTGTTTATTTCAGAGAGTTCAAGAAGGCTTAGCTACAAAGTCAAATTACTGAACACAAAGTTGGTTCTGTTCAATATCAAACCAGGACATATTATATCAAATAAGC
Source organism: Thinocorus orbignyianus (assembly GCA_013400375.1). NCBI lineage: Eukaryota > Metazoa > Chordata > Aves > Ciconiiformes > Thinocoridae > Thinocorus > Thinocorus orbignyianus. Next base: position 67,435 of record VXBW01008508.1, read on the forward strand.
GCATGAACGATGTTCCTAACAAGCAACTCCAGCAACTTTCAGTTATATATCAATAGCTTACTAGATCGGTGGAGAAGGGAGAATAAGGCAACTATAGGCCCCTGAACTGACATTGTTTACAATGGGCTAAATTCTGAAAGGGCTTAGGACTGAACAAATTTTGACTGTAAGATTTACAGGAACAACACAGTTCTAGCCAGGGACACAATTTCATACTGACTATAGCCTGATCACCTGGACCACCTGACCTAGCCAGCACTGATGCTTCGTCGTACCCAGGATACAGAAACGTGTTGGTTTTGTAGTTACCAGTCCAGTCCAGTCCTCGGTGTCACTACATTACGCTCCTCAGAGAACAAAACCCAAGGCAACCTGCTGCCCCTTTGGAGCACACTGGTCCAGCAGTATGCTCCGGCTAATCAATGCTCACCTAAATGCAATACACTGGTGGCTCTGGCACAGATAAATACAGTAGTCCAGTAGAAGAAAGTGCAACTGCCCCTGCCATGACCGAGAATGTGGAAAAAGTTAAATCTTTCAGGTAAGCGGTTTACTATCATGGCAAAATACATTAACCCAAGAAATTCACTGCTTCTGGGTAGAAGTGCAGGATAGTGGTAAGATACAGAGGAAATACAGTTAGAACTTTTGGGAAGGGAATCATCTGTTCAAATGAAGGTATTTCTGTTGTAGATTTTGACATATTTGGTTCTTGTCTGGAGTCCCATTATCATTAATGAAGAGAAAGGCATTTCTATGACACAATCTCATCCTGGAAACGTAAAATACATTCAGGCACATCAAACTTAAAAATGTTCACCTGTCTCCTCTAATAATAAAGGTAGCCTAAGGTAATGAGCTCAGACATGCAAGTCTCGCAGTGTAAACTGGAAGCTGCAGTTCCCATCCTTAACATCCCTTCATGCCCTCATCACCAGCACGTCATTAAATTACAGGCATGCTCCTTTGCCCATTTTTCTCCTACTGTCTAAACAGAAGCATGGTAATGGTTATAAGTAAAACAAGGTTTCATTAATACATCCAAGGAAAACATTGTATGATTCTCTGATGCAACATACGTTTAGAAATTAATAATTAGTATGTAAATATTGTATGGGGCCTTCATCACAAAGAGTAATGTTTCTCCACTGGATTTTAATACAGCAGTGTAGAAGTACCTTTAATGGCATATAACTGCACACACGACTTAAAATCTATAGGACTATCAAAAAAAAAACCCAACCCCAAACCAAACCAATAACCCTTATCCCTGACATTTTGTATCTAATCCCATTGGAGGCTTTATGGTTTTAACGCAGCTGCTGGTGTCCTCTCACATACTCCACTGAAATGTCAGTTACTCCTTCCAGACTTACTCCTCTTAAACACATAAGCAATTCCATTGAGTCAATAAACAGATATAAAATATAACAAAGAGTTCAGAAATGTAAACAAATTAGCCACTACCACGGCAGAGAGAAATCCCTCTTGGTCCTCATTAAAGTAACTTTACTTGCAAAGGTGTGTAACACCTGAAACACCACTAAGTGTAAATATGCTGGTGAGAACTTGGCAGTGATTTTTAAGCGACACTGTTAGAAATTTATTGAACAATTTGACCCCGCTGAAAAACATCAGATACCAACGTATCTTTCTTGCTCCTCCTTGAAACCTATTCTTGTTCTTACCTATCCAAGGCAAATAACTGCTAAATTCAAATTTACATGGCCTGCATGTATGCCCTTAAAAATACAATCTCTGGATATACCTGGAAAAGAGGATATCAGCTAATATCCTAAGATCATCACAGCAGACTCATCCATCATCCCATGAGAATTCTTCAGCCTGTCTTTATGGAAAGCATTTAGCCTTCAGAATTTTGAAGACTGGCTTTATGGCAAACCTATCCATTTGAGTGGGAGGGCTGGGTTACGTGGGCTTTGCCGAGTTTATGCTCCAGTTTTATTGGTAAGAGATAGATCATTAATAACATTATTTGCAAATCTGCCTAAAAAGTGACCTGGCACTTGCATTTGGGTCATTGTATTTCGTAAAGCAGCACATAGCTGGACTCAAATTTTTCTAAAGCAAAAAGCAGAAGAAAAGTTCTGCTTCCTCCAAATCTATCATAAAAGAGAGAAAAACTGTCTAGATATGCAGCCAGGAAGAAATGCAAAATTCCCAATAATTTTGCAGGTAAAAATTTATTTTTGCTAATTCCTCTGCTCTTAGGATGCTAAAGGAGTTAAATCATGCATCTCCTGTGCTGTGCACTACAGAAATCAGCCACATTTTTAGCAGCTCATTCTATATTTTTCTTCTATAACCAGGAACAGAAGACGTTTCAGCAGAAGGTTTTTCAACCTAAGAACTTTTGTTGCAAGTTAGGGTCTCTTAAAGGTGGCGTCAAATCAAGATTTTGCTCCAGGATTAATGTACAATGCCCTCAGTGTTTTACATGTTTTACATTACCTTTTAGGACTCTTTTGTCCTACACAGACCTAATGGAAGCACGCTGCCTTTACCATCAGCCACGTTTGGTGACGTTGCAGAAACAAGTAAATTGCTAGCACAAAACACTAGAAAAAGGTAGGAGGTAAAAAACCTGTACCTGCAAGCATAATGAGCTGTACAATCCAAAAGGAATTTTCTCTCATTATAATTCTTTAAAGGCTATTAAATGCAATCAAGTTCTGCTAGGTGTCTATATTAGCACAACAAAATCTGAAAGAAATCTGATTATAAAAGCTAATTCATTATAATAGTGAATGACCTGGTTTTCAAATGGACACTCTGGGCTGTAAGATGCAACACAGAATTCTTATCAAAACCAATCCCACTGTCTCTTGTGTAAAATCTTCTGAACTGTTGAGAACAGCAGACAAAAGCAAGAAACATGACAGCAAGTCATTCATCCAAGGTCACACATCAGACCAATAGCAGACCAAGGAATAAAACCACAGTTGCCTCATTGGGAGTTATCATCTGTTTGTTAAGCTAAACTCCAAACACATTCTTAAAGCAAACTTTGGCACCTCTCTTTAACTCAGCTTGAACTTGCTCAATGAAAAAAACATGTCCCGATTTCCATTGGAAAATGGAGTCCTTTGGATCTAATAGAGTAACACTGGAAATTAAATAAGCCTGGACTTTAAGATGTGCAAAAAATGAGTAGCACGAACTTGACATCATCTCCCTCAGGAAGTTTTTTCTCTGACCTGCTAGGAAATAGCATGGCTGTTAAAGTCTCAATGTCATTAAATTAGAATAGGCATGGTCATAACTATTAAACTTGCATGTACAAACTGCAAAGCAGAGCAGAAAATAATAGAAGAGGAAGGCACCAGCTCAAGTTATTGGAAAAAGCATGGACATGACTCATTATATTTCCTGGGACAGATGGAAGAGCTGAGAATGAATTTGATTAACTTTCTGACTTCACCTTTGTCTCCTGCATGTACTCTAGCCCTTCATCTAACTGCTTGACAGTCATCTTTTCTTCACTGTCTTGCTTCTTAGCTCTGGAAACTGTACCACTTTCCAAAGGAATAGCAATATTTTAGACTGAGGAGATTTATAAGGTGTTGCTTATGGCTGAAGTCTGAAAACTGTAAGTTTTGAGGAAGAAAAAGGGTATCAAGAGGCAAACTTACTTAATGAAAGAAAATGCAAAAGCCCTTGAGGTTTCAAGGCCCAGCATCTCCTAACATTCCTGCACCTCTTTCCAACACACCACACCTGTCCATCAATCTACGATTAACAAAGGTCTGTTGCTCATTCACCTTGGGGCACCAAGAGTAAAGGATTATGTTTGAACTTATTCAAGTGACTTCCATGCACCTCCAATTTGTGTGTAGGTTCAGATTCTACCACAGCACCAAGTTCTTTGGATCTGGGAAAAAAAAAAAACATGCATCTCCTTCAAGCTGGATTTTCACTCTCCCACTGAAGGAAGATATTTGACCTCCATTTGCTAATAACACTTCTGGTGGTGACAACCAAAACAAAATTAAAGAAAAGAAATTATAATTCAGGAAATTACTTTGGTCAAGACCCCATTAAAAATAACATGGACGTTATATTTATAAATAAATTATTTATAAGGGCATATACTACTTATAAGGACATTTCTTATAAGAAATTCAACTCTTAGAAACAGCTTATCTCCTCTGGTCAAGATTCAAAGATCTATGTGAGTGTCCCATCCCAGCTCTCTGTACAAATGTGCAAAGACTTAATCCTTCAGCCCAAATCTGTCCATAAGAGAAGAAGGTCAGTACTAAGTACACCGTGTTGGGAGTTCCCCTTCTGTCTTACCCCATTGCTGGGAGAGAACAGGCGCACCATATAATTATTGGTTGCTTGGCAGGCGACAGCTGTTGCCAACACCCTTCCTGTGGAGCATTTTAGATTAAGCTGCTGCATAAACTACAGGAGGAAAAAAGAAAAACAAAACCCAAAAAACAATAACCAAGCCATAGTCCACTCACCAATTTAACAAACGGACTGTCTTGGTAGACGAAATAACTTCTCTACAAAGTAAAGGTGGCCCAAAACAAGGAAACAAGATGAGTAGAAAAAGTCATAAACTCAGAACAGCACTTACTTTCCACTTCTCAAAATACTCTTTCATTGTTTTCTGGTTTTGATTGTTTTTTTTTTTTTTAATAAAGAAAAATAACGTAAGGAAAACCTTACTCTTTTAGAACCATAGAAATTTGATGTGAGTTATCTAGAAGTTACTTCTCTTCATCACCTTGCCAAGATACAAGAGTTTGTAGACAGAAAACATAGTGTTAGTAAAAAGAATCATTAAAGCACTTGTATTCCTTTGACGTGGAGTGTGGACAGCCCAGATGATAATTAAGGTATTTCTTAACAGCAGTTCCCAAACTGATCAGTCAAGCATACAGCTGTCCAGGATGCCTGGGGCATAAATGCTGGTAAAAAATAACAGCATCTTACTAGCAGTCACAGCAGAGGAAGAAATAAATAAAGGATAAGAGAGGAAACTGCCAATTCTGCTCTCTCCTCTCATTGATCTCTGAAGGCTGTCCTCTTGCCTATCATCACTGACAGAATACCACAGCCTAAGTGGGAACCATCTTTTAAAAACTAGTCCTGTTCCATTTCTCTCCTAAGAGTTATGAAAGAAGACTTTGTACCGTGGGGGAACTCCAGACCCACACAAATGCCGTACTGCCAAATGACCCATCTGCAGTTCAAAACAGAACCCTTCTCCGTTTACACCAGGGTGAACCCAATCTGAAAAAAGATCATACTCCATTTTTGTTATAAAATTACTTCAGCAGTCTTGAAGAGTACCCCATACAGTACTAGGTTAAACTGAAAACTGTTCTGAGCTCAGACAGGTAGAAAAGGGGTTAACGGTTCTGTTTCATAAAATTAGTTACATCCTATTCCACCTCTTCTCTAATGTCTGAATTGTGAACAGAAAAATAATTGCGATACCAACAGCACAGCAGCAGACAAGACTTTTATTTCAAATAAAGGCTTTCGGATCATGAGAAATCAGTTCCTGTTTCAGTTAAAAAACTTAGGACAAGCAGAATGATTTTTAGATCTTAAGCAAGGAGCAATTTTAATGACATTTTAAGCAAGGAGTACAGTGTGGATTCCTGCTCTTCACCAGAAAACCTATTCGTTACTTTTTCAACTGTATCTACTGAATGAAAGTAATTCTCTTCCCTTGTCCTTAGACTAATATGGTATAAACAATGATGCCAGTGCTGCAAGAATTTTTCTTGCAGAACATTTCTAGTTTATTATTTTAACTTGATGTAGCATAACACGTAATGAAAACTGACACACCTGTCACAGAAATGGTACATCTCAGGTGTTCACCTTGTAACACCCTGTGGTTTGGGACCTGCAAGAGAAATTTCAGTCCCTTCACCTTTTCAAAACAGAGGTGTTGCTGTGCTGGTTTTGGCTGGGACAGAGTTAATTTTCTTCACAGTAGCCAGCATGGGGCTATGTTTTGTATTAGTGCTGAAAACAGCATTGATAATACAGGGATGCTTTAGTTATTGCTGAGCAGCACTTACACAGATTCAAAGCCTTTTCTGATCCTCACACTGCTCCACCAGCAAGCAAGTGGGGGTGCACAACACATCGAGAAGGGACACAGTTGGGTCAGCTGACCCCAGCTAACCAAAGGGATCTACCATACCATATGACATCATGCTCAGTATACAAAGACAGGGAAAGAAGAAGGAAGGGGGAAACGTTTGGAGTTACTGCATTTGTCTTCCCACGTATCTGTTCCTTGTTGATGAAGCCTTGCTTTCCTGGAGATGGCTGAACACCTGCCTGCCGGTGGGAAGCAACAAATAATTTCTTTGTTTTAGAATCACAGAATCATAGAATGGTTAAAGTTGGAAGGGACCTTAGAGATCATCAAGTTCCAACCCCCCTGCCACGGGCA
>VXBW01008508.1:73901-91870 GCA_013400375.1 Thinocorus orbignyianus
ACCTGCTGCTCACACTTCTTTTGATGCAGCCCAGGATACGGTTGGCTTTCTGGGCTGCCAGCGCGCACTGCCGGCTCATATTGAGCTTCTCATCCATGAGCACTCCCAAGTCCTTCTCCTCAGGGCTGCTCTCCAGCCATTCTCTGTCCAACCTGTATTTGTGCCTGGGGTTGCCACGTCCCAGGTGTAGGACTCTGCACTTGGTTGAACTTCATGCCATTTGCATTAGCCCACCTCTCAAGCCTGTCCAGGTCCCTCTGGATGGCATCCCTTCCCTCCAGCGTGTCAACCGCGCCACCGAACTTGGTGTCATCGGCACCGGTTTTGCTTTGCTTGTGCTCACAGCTTTTGCTTTACTTATTCAACTGTCTTTACCTCAACCCACAAATTTTCTCACTTTTACTCCTCTGACTCTCTCTTATTCAACCAGGGAAAGGGAGTGAGTGAACAGCCGTGTTGTGCTTAGTTGCTTGGGTTAAACCATGACAGTTGCACAGCAGATTAATCTTGCTGCATAAATAGCAGCCCAAGTGTGTATTTGCAATAAAAAACTTCAATATGTTGTTACATGGTAGGTATGTGTGTTTTACATCTGACAATAAAATAGTGATATGGGTTTGAATTCTTCTCCTCATTAGTGCGAAGATTCTGCTATAAACCTCTACAAAAGCAACAATATAATTAAGAAATAAACTATAGGAAAATTTGTGGCTCTCAGGATCTTCAAGTCAGGTTATTTTGCAGACAATGACTACTGGACCCAAAGAGGACTCATTCATTGAGCCCACTTTTAGTACTTCTGAGAAATCATCGGTTTCCCCAGGAACTTGTTAATCTCACCATTAGGGGTCCACAGCTGCTTTCTGCTTGCAACATTCAGCCTTCACTCCAACCACAGTGCTTACAGACATCCATACAGCTAATCTGAATCATGGATCACAGAATATGACTGCTAGGTTTCTAGAGTGAGGGCACAGACGTTTGGTCAGTGTCAGCCACTGTGGAACTGGTCTATAGCCCCACAGTCTGCTGTGGCAGTTTGCCATAGTACCTCTCATTGCCTAACATGAAAGTGTCCAGACAGAAAACTGGCAACCTATACTCATTATTGCTATCCAGGGTTTTAAAGTTGTCACTCCTACAGGCTTTGAAATAAGCTTTACAGTGAATTGGTTCACGGTTTCAGCACATCAAAAGCTCTTGTGTTCAGATGCTGTCCACACCACTGACCTCTCAGTCACCAGCCTTGCTCCATTGCCTGTCACATGTGCCCAGCAATTTCAAAATAAGCATTGGCGCCAAAAGCCTGGATCACTTACTGACTGCACCTCACATGCACCAATTCACTAATTCCAGAAGCAACCTCCTCCCATACAGTCCAAACAATTTCGTATTGAGCGAAGTCTGACAAAGGGTTTAGGAAATGAAGAGTAGATTTAGATTAGACATTAGGAAAAATTTCTTTCCTCTGAGCATGGTGGAACACTGGAACAGGTTGCCCAGGGAGGTGGTCAAGGCCCTTCCCTGGAGATATTCAAGGTGAGGCTAGATGAGGCCCTGGGCAATGTGGTCTAGTTGGGAGTGTTCCTGTGACTGCAGGGAGGTCTGACTAGATGACCTTTGGAGGTCCCTTCCGGCCTGGATGATTCTATGATTCTAAATGCACCTAGCTCTTTCACAGACAGACTTCTTGAAATTCCTAATTAGCAAAACACACAGTGCAAATACCTCTTCACCCTGGAGCCACATAGCAGATTAACTGAATGTTGCTGGATTCATTGGGAGACAATAATACTTAGTTCCAAAGACAAAACATCTATGTGTGTTATTAACTTTAAATAACTTTATAAGGAAAAACATGTAATTATATCTGTATTACACTTCTCAACTGATTTCCTGGAAATTAGACACTACACAGTCCAACTGTCTGTCTTGCTTCCCACACTAACTTTCTGAGCCATCAGCCAGCTTCAATGATGTTTAGAGAGCAGTTCAAACTTCAAAATAAATACTGTCCTTGCGAGGTCACACAGTTAGCAGCTGGAGAGGGATTAAAACAAGCCTACTGACCTCACCAAGTAAAAACCTAATCACTCAGCACTTATTGAAAATTAGTCACAGTATGTCCTCTGTCTTATGTATGGAAAGCTTGGACAGAACACATAGGAGTCAAATAATTGAGTGAAAAGAGATGTTATGGTTTAGAGAAGCCCACAACAATTTATTGCCATTTAAACAGTTATTCCATCAGTCAGTGACCCCTCTCCACCCAGGAAGGGGAATGGGGGAAAACCAAAAAAACATGAGGGTTGAAATATAAATAGATTCAATAGGATAAGACTAAGTAATTAACATTAGTAATACTAAAGAACCAATATTGATCCCAATACCAACATAAAATACACAAGGACTGTAGCCAATTGTATCAGCAGAAGCTGTGCACTCCCAGTGCTGGACAGCAAATGTGGGACACTGAGAGCCCTATGGCTTCAGGAGGAAATGAAGGGCTCAGGAGTCCAGCACCAGGGGCAAGAAGTTCTCTAGACCACCGCCATCAAGGGAGAGAGTGAACTACACATCTAATTAATATTTGTTGCAGGCGGAGCGATTGACTTTACTCGTAAGAGAGAAATAATTAAATATTTATTAAGGTGAAACAGAAATTTAACAAAATTAGTAGTAAGTGCAACGTGTTTACGAGATTTGATGCCAAGGTACACTTGCGTATTTAGAGGACAGGGTCAGACAAATGGTCAGGGAGACCCTCCTGTTGAGTNTCTAGGTCCCCACTCCAGACACTGTTTTGGCTGTGTTACCAGCTATCACCCAAAGTTCAGCTACAACTTATCACAGCCTATGTTGTGATGACCAAGGCCTGAGCAGAAGAGGGTAGGGGGAAGGAGGGGGAAAAAACAGGGAGAGCACACCGCCACAACATTGAATGTGTTGTTTATGCTATGAAATAATCCCGTTCGCCTGCTTAGGCCTTGCTCTTCCTCATCTCTACCACTGGCAAGGCTCAAAAACACCAAGACCTTGAATCCTATATAACACAGCTGGGTATAATATGAATATTTTCACAAATTCAGACACTAGTGTCTTCTAAAAGTACAGTTTTCTCAAGTATTAGAAGATGAGTTAGTCCTATGTCACTCAATCCAGTACTGGAGATCAGGCTCTGTTACCTCAAGGAAAAAAAAAAAAAAAAGAACTAAAAATAATAAACACACCTGGTGCATACAAATAAGTTTTCACCTCACCACGTCTGGGCAATTCTGCATCACTACTCAGTTAGCAGTCTTGCTGATCATCCCTCATCATTTCACACAAGCAGAGATTTCACAGGCTGAAATAAAAAGGATTTCTCTGCAACACAAAGAAGTTTTCATTACTCCAGAACAGTAGATGCCCTCCACCTAATGTAAGTGGTCAGAAATATTCTGTTATTTGTTATTGTAACAATGATAGGGTAGCCTACAGAATCACTGTATATATATACACGTATGTATAATAAAGTGGAATAATATTATTACACACTTGTTGCATGTGACATCAACTCTGCAAGAGAGAGCTGAGATTTCTGACTACTACACACAGTAGTCAGAAATCTCAGGTTAAAATTGGTAAAGTTCTTAGCTTTTTATTAGTTTGGTTTTAAATGGTTTTGTTCTGTTTTACATTCTGCAGCCAGTCTCAGGACCAAGTAACAGAAATCAGGAGCTGAGACACTTTGCAATACAGCTGATGCTTCCCTCTCTTGCAGAATAAGACTTGTGGATGTCACAACGAAACAAGATCACATAATTATTATAAGTGGCCTTCTACACAGCACAGGCTCCTAAACTCAGAATGCCAGGTTTCCAGACTCTTAGTTTTACATCTCCTTTCAGAAAGGTCTGAAGGTGAAGAAACCTGATCCAAATTGGCAGCACCACTGTAAAAACTAAGATTTTTAAATTTTTTTCCCACAGAGGCCTTACAATGGGAAATCAGCAAAATCAGGCCATCCAAGCTTAAACATATTATGTCAGGTGATCTGAAGGCTGCCTGCTGATGAAAGCAGGTCCTGCTCCTGTGGTCATAGCTATATTCTTCTGGCAGTCCCTATGTGCCAGCACCAGCTGTACTCTGATTAATGAGTTCAAGACAGAAAATCAGGCAAGAAATTGTCCTTTACCCCGCATCACCTCTCTCAGGGAAAGAGAAGGGGATTAGCTTCTCCATCACATTAGTTTCCCAAGCCGAAACAGTTGTAAGGCCCAACAGCAGAGAAACACAGCCAGCTTTACAGGTAAGAGCTAACTATTAGGTCAATTTGGCTGTGTGTGGTAAAACTTCAGCCTAAGCTCAAAATCATCTGTGCCCTATTAGAGGCTTGCTCTCAAGAGTAATTTGACAGACAAAGATCTGTAAAAACACATGCAGCATGAAACATTTCCTCTGCAGTTGGGGGTAAACAAGCGGGCTGGGTGGAGCTTTCCCTATCAAGCCTATTGGATTCTGTGATTCAGGCCTAAGGGTTTTTCCCATGTGAGGGAAGAAATATGGTGATGTTTGCACTCTTCCCAGAAAGAAAGAAACGCTGCTCAGCAGGAAAACCAAGTGATTCTACCTCCTGGAATCTAGTCTGGAATTTTTGTTTCTTATTTTACCACACAAACACACAATTTTAACAAGACCAGTACTGACTAGTACAAGTGAGAATGCATTAGGAACCTTGTATCTCCCTCCTGTCACTGTGGACATGCTTTCATGACTGCTATTTTATCGGTTGCCAAGATGACCCTTTTACAGATGGATGAACATTAATGCTAGTATAACTGTTTATTACAATTGATTGCAAGCAGATGAGAACACTAAAGTCACAAAAATCCAGCAGAGTCTGACAGTACAGCCAGATGGAAGTTCCCTTGGAAAGCCAAACAGCATTTGTGGAGTATTTCACCTCTGTTTTTCTGGTAGGCTATGACCTCTACATTTTCCCCAATAGCAGACACTCCAATAAAGATCAGTCTTTTCTTCTTATACCTGCAAGTGTTCCTTCACTTGTACAGCCCTCAATAACACGAATAAGGTGAGATGGGTACTTCATGAACACTTACAGGAGACTGTGGATTTCCTTTTAGAATTGCTGGTCCCTGGGTGAGAGAATACTATAATTTGTTAGGGCAGGCAGAACCCAGCAGCCCAACAGAGGTGATGCTGCTGCAGCTCCATGCCCATAGGTCTAACCAGTAGTGAGGTTGAGTGGCATTCCCAGGAGGCAAACTCACAAACTCACGCACAGCACATATACACACATACGCGTGACCAGACCAACATAGGCAGACACACGGAGCAGTCAGGTGAACACCAACAGCTTCTTCCTGCTCCTCTCTCTTGCTAAGCAGAATGGAAGTCTGCTAGTGGGGGTATATATGTATACACCTATGAACAAAGCGAATCCCTCCAGCAGGCTGTCTCAGACACACCACTTGCATGGTCCCAGTCCAGCTTCTGGCACTCAAGTCCACTCATTAGGGTCTGGTATCAGTGACACATGGGCCCTCTGACATGTCCCCTGGTCTGACCCTAGGTGCTGGTACTTAGACCCCATACTCATGCACAATTACAGAATATAGTTCCTCACCCAGGAAAATATAAAGAGTTCATTAAGGGGAGAGGACTTAGTGCTGTTCAGGCACCGAGCACCAGAGAAATGTGTCGACCAGCTGTTGTCTATACATGACCACTCCTTTTTACCCCTTCACTCTTATATTTTCACATGCTTGCTTTTCTCCAAAACACCCAGATACATCCCTTTCCCTACCATTTGGTTCCTCCTCTAAACATCCCATAATAGGTGCTACGTAATCCTGTTCTTCCTCTGCATTGCATAATGTGTCCCCTACACACAGCAACCTCCAGGAAGTCCATAAGGTGCTCCAGCATTGCCTTCATCTTGATAGGTTTCTCTCCCAGGCCAGTCCTGGAAGGGCCCCTTCCTCCAAGTCCTCCAACTTCGGTTCCTGCCTGCCACTGTGCCCCTGCACTTCTCTGGTTTTCTAGAGATCAGCTTTTGTCAGGCTGATGGCAAGTTTTCATCATATAAACTAACAGATGATCACCATTACTGGGCATTACAAAAAGGGCAATATTAAAGCAAACAAAGACAATCTAACAATCAAACTAGCCTCTCTGTCAGAAACTAGGGTCATCCAGATTCAAAACTGATTCGTATTTATCAGGTCTTAGCCATTTTTTCTCACCTTTCCTCAGCATTTCTCACAACATTTCCACTAGACAACTTTGACATAGAAGCCTGTAGTAACTATGTAGCTCTGCCTTGTAAAGATGTAGTTAAAACACAGGAAAACTAAGCCACACTCCAACATAGGCACCATCTAGGTGAATTCAGATCTGAGATCTCAGCTCCATTCAGTTGACTCCTAGTTCCTTTGTACTAGTCCTTCATTTCAGCTTAACTTCTGAATTTTGTCTTCAGCTCCCACTTGACACACAGAATTTTCATGGCCTTGGCTGCTTTGGCACAAAATGGGATCCCTAGTCCAAGAAAAGCTCTTTAGCTTTCACTGAAGCATGCCTGAAGCATGTGAGTGCAAGTTATTTGTTACATTTGTTACAGACATACAAAATCTGTAACGAAGTATTTTTTTTAATAATTAAAAAAAAATCCAAACAAAAAAACTACAAAAAAAAAAAACCAACAAAACCCCCAACCAAAAACCCAACCCCCCCCCCCCCCCCAAAAAAAAACCCCAACCCAACCCAAACAAACAAACAAACAAAAAACCAAACCAAATCAACCAAAAACAACCCAAAGCAACCCAAAACAGAAGAAAACAAAAATAAAAAAAAGGTAACTCAACAAACATATTCTGTCTCACTAGAGTAAAAATGTGTTTTTCCAGCAATTCTGGGGCCCTTGACCAAACTCCAGAGGTTGTAATTTAAGAGGAGAGAATGCAATGTGGAACTCACAAAAACCTGAAGCAGAAAAAATAGCATAGATTCATAGCTCCTGAATTGCTTGTTCTGGTCATTCTTATTCTCACAGAAAGAGTGTTTCCATGTTTTCAGAAACAGCCAGCAATGGGTTAAGAAAGAGTCAGTGTGAGGAGACTTGTTTCAGGATGGATGGTTTGCACTACAAGGTGGAATGTATATGTCTCCTCCTCCCCTCTGTTTTCAGGGAAGCAGAGTTTTAATTTAGAAGATGGTAATCTTCACGTGGGTAAAACATGTCCTCAAAGCAGGGGAGTTACACACAGCATCGTGTAGACACAACTCAGCTTCCCTGTGAAGCAATCATTTTTACTTGTCCCTAGATAAGACTCACAAATCCAATGCGTCTCTGATCCCTAATCATAGCCAAAAGATTCTTCCACAATGAACATATTATCTCCTTCACCACTTCCAATCAGCTCATTCAGAAGCAACCGTGAACAGGCTTTGCCTTGTTGCCTTTTTATATTATTCTTTTTGAGAAAAGAAATTTTCTTCAGTTTCTCCAACAACATCTAAAAGACTCTTAACTATCGCTTAATGTCCCCTTGAACTTCTAGTATTTTTTCACAACTTCCTAATAGCTCACGGATCACCTATAAAATCACAATGGAAAGAAAACCAGGGATGATTGAGGATGAGACTTTGTTCTCCAGTGTGTAAGCAGAAGTAAACTCTTATAACATTGAATTGGATTTAACTTTGCCATGCACCATTAAGCTGTTTTTCATGCTGCTTTAGTAGATTAAAGGACTGGTCATGACCTCATTCAAATTGATGTTCCATTTAGTGCAACAGAGCTATCCTTAAGTATACCAAATTGATATTTTGTCATGAGATTTTTATTGCAGAGAGTGAACCAAATTAAAGGTGACATGAATTAGCATTTAATTCTGAACTGAACTATCAAAACCATGGCCAGACATTAAAAAAAAAAAAAAAAAAGATTAAAAAATTAAAACCACAATTGTAAAGCTTTTGGATCAGACTCTGATCACTGTCACTAATGTACAGACATTCTTAATGCAATTCCTCTAGCTGTAACCTAGACATGGATCTGATGTGATTTATTCTCATATGATGCCTTGAATGAACCCACTTCAGCTTAGCATGTGTAACTAATCTCTCACTATATGCTTTCAGCCATGTATCAAGACCTGATTCAGCCTAGTACTTTTGTTCTATTCAGTCAAGTCTATTAAAGCCAGAATTTTCTGGCTTTAACTCAGCTGTTAAAAAAGAAATGTTCTGTCTTTTTAACATTAACTTTGTGTCAGCATAAAAAGCCAGACAAACATATTTGCTGCTGCTTTAGGCTGCATGTAACAACTAGTAAATGCATCCTGTGTCCTAGGATCTTTTATGATCGATCTAATTTCAGAAGAACTCATAGTTATCCTTCTAGTACAAGCCTTGGTAACCTTTTATTGCACTAAATTTCAGTTAGGTATTATGATTTTCCTAATGCTACATGTTAACACTACATGCTAACCACCATTTAGCTTAAATAATTTCGATACATGCACAGACTTAAAAAAAGAAAAAGTTAAGAAATATATAATGAAGGCAATGCTTCCAATGAAGTCTAGATCCCTTACACAGTAGAAATCATACACATCTTAAAGGTGCTAAGGAATACAAACAGGCACAGCAAATGCAAAACAAGAGAAATGTAATAAGCCCATCTTTAAGAAAAAACAGGAACTGAAAGAGAAAGTAATTCAATGTGTCATCAAAAGATACCCGTGGCAAATCCGTGCATCAAAACTACCATAGCCTTCTTGATTCTCTGTCCAGCCTTTCAAACACAAAACCATCCTCCCCACAATTTCATTCATAAATTAACTTCTCTGAAGATCTCTGGGTACAGGTAAGTTATGACAATACCACAATATTGCTACAGTATTAGCATCAGCTATAGCAGAACACGAAGAATAACCACAGGAGCATTAATGTATTAGTAGAGTTCTATTGTATAACTGCTGAAGGCATCCTGTGGCTCGCTGAAGAAGATGTTTATCTATAGCAATCTTTCAGTCTGTCTGTCCTGTTGTAACAGGTTCTCCCAGCATCCACAGGATTTTTTAATTTTATTTTATTTTTTTTTCTACAAAATACTTTTGAATCTCAAGAGCATTCAGGAGTTCCTTTGTTGCTTCCATGAAACATTCTTGAACCTCAATGTTTTCCACATTCTTTTCAAATACCCCTGCAATTTTACAGGCTGAATTACATAAGGGAATGTCCCTTGGCCTCCTAAACTCTGAATACATCAATAACCAAATCACTTTTGTTTGCATGTAGATTTAGGAATCCTTAGAGATTCCCCCAAGAAGATGAGCAAACCTGCCTGCAAAGTGCCTTGTAACTTTTGTTTATCTTAATACTAAACTCAGTCTTCCTTTCTAATCACAGTGTGTTCTCATATTGTGATTACCAAAAAAAAATAATCGAAAACAAACAACCCCCTACCCCCAAACAAAAAAAAAAAAAAACCCACAAAAAACCCCTCAACCCAAACCAACAACCCCCCCACACCCAGCAGTTAAAAGGGCTAGCACCACACTAACGAAAGATGGCAGAAATACGGCAGCTTGCTAGACCATATTCAGGACTCAGCCGAGCCCCAGTGCTTCCCATAGCACTAGCTCAGAACTGTCATTGCAAGAGACTGAGAATTTTGGGGCAATTACAGTTAACATGCCGGTGGCTAACTGCAGTCCTACTACAACACGGCACAAAGACTTGGTACTCAGAGAATATCTGTCCATATACCAGGACACCTGCTCCAGCATTACACTGGCCAGGGTGATCCTGAAGATAGAACACTTTGCTACCAACACAAATAAATTCAGTCTCCTCAAGAGTTTGTCTTCAGAGGAGAGGCTTCCTTACTCTGATATGTAAGGAATTCCTTTTCTTTACATACAAGCATAGTTTCATTTATGTCTCTAAAATTTAGGCTGA
Organism: Thinocorus orbignyianus; assembly: GCA_013400375.1. NCBI lineage: Eukaryota > Metazoa > Chordata > Aves > Ciconiiformes > Thinocoridae > Thinocorus > Thinocorus orbignyianus. Next base: position 83,874 of record VXBW01008508.1, read on the forward strand.
TTCATCAAGTGATGAAGTAGAACTAATGTTCTCTGAGTAGTGAACTATGAGATTCCAGGGGGAAAAAATGTATCTCTCTTAGGAGTTGTATATATTTTATTTTTTTTGCCAACATCGTGATAGCAATATATGCCACTAGTGAGTCAGTGCTTGTGTTAACAATAGGATTATTTTGCTAATAAAATTTAAGCCACTCCCCAAACAAAACAGTTTGTCCTAACCAAAAAGACATTTGTTTTTAAATCAATAAAATTACATCTTGCTTAGAGTGCTTACCTGTGTATCTGTTAGATGGAGATGTGATTCTCCTTCTAAGTTCTTGCCAACTTAAGCATAGAAGTAAAATTTCTTAGCATAAAGCAAAACTGCCTATTCTAATAGGAATATGAGAAGATGAAATGCCCTTACCAGATTCTAATGTGTTGATCTGTTCATGTCCTCTGACTGACTAGACTTACTCACTAATTCTTTTTTTCAATTAAATATGGTCAAAGCAGAAATAGCAAACCTTTGCAACTGTTTGAAAATGAAACCAACAGTAAACCTTGGCAGGATCACAGCTGATAAAAACATAATTCCTACAAAATGAGTAATGTCCAATGTGTCATAAAAAGAAAATAAATTCAGAGGCATGAAGGAGAAGCATATGAGCACAGACAAGACAACCAAGAAACTGCAAGCTCACAGATCAGCAAAAACACAAGGAAAATAGTGCTGCCTACTTCATCACCATGAGTCTCTTAGTCCACAGGAGTGTACTGCAAGTTTGCGTTACATTGGCATTGTACGTTAAGATCTCAGATGCAGTCTGCCTCTTCCAAGGAGTCAAAGTGAACTACCATAACATGAACCCTCTGCGCAAAATGAGTGCCTATTTTTCTCAGCACTGTCTCAGCGAAACAGCAGATTTCAGATTCCCTATGGAGATCACCAAGGTCACACTGAAGAATGTCACAATGATCATCTATGAGTTCCTCCAGCAGATCTTCCAACTATTTAGCAAAAATCTTCCTATTGGTGCTTGGAATACAACTCAGATTGAGAAACTGCAAAACGGAATTTATCATCAAACTGAAGAATTAGAGATATGCTTGTCCGAAGAGCAATCAAAGGCAAGAAACACCTTTCAAACATGGATCTTAAAAAGCACTACATTCAGTGTGAAAAAGTACTTCCAAAGAATCACCAGTTTCCTCAAAGATAAGCAATACAGTCACTGTTCCTGGGAAACAGTCCGAATGGAACTGAGAACATGTCTTATAATTCTTGACAGGCTTATGAAAAACCACAGGTCATAAAGAGGTAAAATATTCTATTTTTTAATTATAAGAATCTGATAATTTCACCCTTTTGATAGTTTTTTAACTTCCATGTTTTAATCATTTTTGAATTAATAATTTGGGCTTGTTTTCAAAAATAATTCAGTGCCTTAAGCTAAACATGTAGAGTACTCAAGCGAAGGGTCATTTGATATCACTACTTCTGTCAAAGATAAGCTCTTGAAAAACCAAGTGGATATTTCTCCTCTGTATTCTCTTTGCACTATAAAAACATGTTGTGGTTTTCCGAAAGAATACATCAATTGTTTTACAACCTTAATCGAACACTGGATAGATTTTACTTTTTCGTTACTTCACTAATGCAGAAAAAAATCACACCACACAGAAGTGCCAAGGAAGACAGACCTTCCTTGAGTCCTGCATGCTACAAACATCTTGATTTACAAAACCAATGAGAATTTAATCTTTAAGCTCAAAACAGTGATATGTATACCTTCTGAGCTAGAGAAGTAAATTCCCAGCTTTGATCTTTAATTTGCAATTAGACTTATCTCTATATTCTACAGGGATATAAACCCCATCTTTCTCTACAGCATATTAAATAGCTACAGCATGCACTTTAAGGGTACATTGTTTTCATGACGCTATATAAAATATATATCTGTTCTATCTGCTTGGAATTCACAAGCAAACAAGATTAATCTGAAAATATTTACTACCTGGACACGGATGCAAACAAGTTTTTTCCACTCTTCTACCACTTGTTTTTCCTCACTTGAAGCAGTGCTTCAAGTCATTATCTTCATCAGTTTAACTCAAGAGACCTTTAATATCCCAACTCTCAGCACCACTCCCTATACATTAGAAGACCAGATGAGTTCTGACATGGATTCCCACCTCAGTTTTCTAAACATATTTTAGAAATCAGATATGCTTATCATAAATGCAATGTGTTGAGTTGGAATGTAAAAGAAAAGAGTTAAAGTAGTTCTGTAACTACATGGGACTGGGGAAGAAAAAGGAGATTATTCTGAAGAGAAGAAGTTCAAAGTGTTGTTGCCATTACTTGAGGACAGAATTTCAACATTTTGCCTGAGAAGTCCTTGAGGTGGACAGCAACTTTAGTCCCATATTGTTCCTTTATTTAAATGGGAATACATATCAAAATCCCTTATCGCTTGGGATGGGGCAGGGGGTCAGGGGGAGGCAGAGGGAAAATTAATTTGGATGTAGCTATCTTAACGGAATGTTACTATTATTCCTGATTTCGGGAGTGCAACAACAGAGGATACTTAAAACTGTCAAATTTTAGGCATCATGACATTGAGCTAAGAAGATTAGGTCCATCTACTTCACTCTCAAGTGCTCCTGTTTTACAGAACCAGAGGGAGAGGAGAATGGGTTACAGACTCCCAAACACAAGTCTACTTTCAACCACCAGTGTAAAAACTTAGTTCTTTAACTGGTTGTATAGGGAGCATAAGATAATTTTGGCACATAGTTCATGTTAAATTCCCCAACAATCTCATTAATCTCTGTTGTGTTAATTTAAACAATTTGCAACTATGATGACATCATAGTGATGTCTGACAGCAGCAAAATACGTTCAAGCACATTTAATTCTGGTTGTGGTTTTTTTTTTTATTTTTTAATTAGCTGCTTTTAATACATGGTTACTGTGGGGAACTAATAGAGCCCAATTTTGGAAACCCAGTTTAAGGAAGCTGCTGAACTTAAAGCCATGAGTTTCTCTATGCATAGTGCAACATGTAAGTTGACATCAAGTTGTGTCTATGTACCTGTACTTACGATGGATGTACTTCTCTTTGTTCAAATCTGTACTTGAATTTCAGTCTTTGGAAAGCCAAGAGTGAGCACAGACTTCAGCAGATGTGACTGGACACAACCTTACACATCTTGCTATATTCCATCAATTCTTCATGGGATCACAGCATATTTTGGACAGATAGAGACAGCACCATGAGCAAAACCCCATCCCTGGACAGAGCAGAAACACTTGTTTCTTTCATCAGCTCTTCTGGGAAGGTACTTTCCTGAATCTAGAGAAGATATGCCTATTAACTCATGCATGCTTTGTTGTCAATTGTGACTCACATTTCAAGATGCAGTGGTTTTGTTTTGCGGGGGCTTGGGGGTAATTTTGTGGGTTTTTGTTGTTTTGGGTTTTGGGGGGAGAGGAGGTTGGTTTGGTTTTCTGAAAACCAGAAATAGAAATTGTAAACAGAATAAAAAGTGTAAAGCCATTAAGGGATATTAGGGGATATCCAGGTCAACTTAACTGAATGGTGTTGGCCAAGCATTTAAAGGGAATAGGTGCTTAAGAGCTGCCTATGCCAGCTTTCTGGAAAAAAAAACAACAAACCAACTTTGCTTTTACAAGTTAAAGTGAATTATATCTTATACAAGGAAAAAAAAAAAGTTATCGTGGACAATACTATTATCACATTTCCTTTCTGGAATTGAGTGTTAACCCTCAATGAGGATATACATGTAACTTTCCATTCCTGCAAAAAGTGCTGTACTCTTGTCTGAGACTGAAAATCATCTTCTACTATTTGAATAACTACAAATATTGACCTTTTCCCTTATAGGAAATATTCTAGACTACTGTTGTTACATGTAACTTTCAGAATTAAACTTTTTGTAACTTTTGTAACTTTTTATGATTATGTAACTGGAGACCCAAAGAAACAAAAAGGTGTATTTGTTCAAATTTATTTGTTGATTTTGATATCACTGTAGATACACACAACTACCAATGTCTACCTTAACAAGCATTCCATTACCATGTCAGTGTGTACTTCCATACAGGAACAAGGGGGGAAAAAAGATACTAAAATGACAAAGTAAATACGGTATCCTAAGACTCTTAGAATTAGTAGAGAGATTCAAATAACTTAAAATTTCTTTTAAGAAAAGATTTCAAGATCCTCTGTCTAGACAGTTTCTTGACTATTTTTCCAGGTAAAAGAAGAAGTGGAAGTCCATATTTTCCAGGGAAGCACTGTCTGAAATGTTCTCTCTTAGCATTTGTGCCATGTTGTACTGACCAATGAAAGGTTGGATACTTTGAAATATAGCCAGTTGAGAGATAGAAAAGGCAATTAACAGTTCTCACAAGATTCAGAGCTGGAGTAAAGAATGCAGGACCAAAGGATTAGAAATAAAATGGAACTTCATTTCTTACAGTCCTCAGCCATGCTTCTTTGGTTTCAGCACACTGACAGTACCACTCAGTCACGAGCTGGTGTCAAGCCTCTCCAAGCTGTTTAAAATGCCTGTTCAGAACTCCCTCCAGTCCTTGCTTTAGAGACCACGCTCATCTATCTGCTAGCAATTGCTTTAATACTTCAGAGCTGCATAATTATGACAGATACATTTTCAGGGTTTTTTCTGTACCCCCAAATGGTAATAAGAATAAAACTCCAAAAACAAAAATCCAAAACCAATGCTCACTACAGTGTGCATTGTACAGCAGTTAGTATTAAAATTCCAGCTATATCTTACTTATTTTAACTTCCTACCTCCATCTTACCTGGACAGACCTATGTCGCTGGATCAGAAGAGGCTTACATGACTCATATCTGTCAAAGCACACAATAATTCATAGAATCATGGAATTGTATAGGTTGGAAGGGACCTTTGAGATCATCTATTCCAACCATCAACCTAAATCTGACAATAAACCAGCACTAAACCATGTCACTAAGCACTACATCAGCCCATCTTTTACATTCCTCCAGGGATGGTGCCTCAACCATGTCCCCAGATAGCCCATTCCAATGCTTAATAACCTTTCAGTGTAAAAATTTCCCCTAATATCAAATCTGAACCTCCCCGGCACGACTTGAGTCCATTTCCTCTTGCCAGGAGAATGCTGGGGGATATGTTATCAAAGGCCTTACCAAAGTCCAGATAGACAATGTCCACAGCCTTCCCTCCATCCAGAAGGTGGGTCACGTGGTCATAGAAAGAGATCAGGTTGGTTAAGCAAGACCTCCCTTTCATAAACCCATGTCAGCTAGATAAACTGGCATCTAATCCTGAGGTAGTATCCTAAACCAGAGAAATTAAAATAATGTGTTTTGTCTATAAACTATTCAATCTAAAATCTTAGTTTACCTGACTCATGAAAAGACCACACATTAAACAAAGAAGAATACAATGGTTTTTTCTATAACATTTCAAAATTATTGTTATTCCAAATAACTCTGCGATCTATGTTTCCAGGGCACTCGGCCCTCTCTACTTTTCCTAGTTTCTGTTCCAGAATACAAGTACCTTCCTCAGGGCTCTCATACGATGCGGAGCACTTTGCTGGCAGCTGATAAAGAAACATTCATTGTGAGAGAAATATCAGCAAAGGAGCTGAAGTGATTTGGTCCAGTCCCAAGTTTCACATCACTCACTATAATGGGCTCTAAGCAGCACCATTTACTACACTAACACTGCGGCAAACAGCATTAAATCATCATTCCAGGCTGCTTGATGCCAACTGACATGACACTATACGGCATCCATCTCCTCTTGCTCTTCGGCACTTTCTGGAACTCAGACTGCTTAACTGTACCCTGTCTACATTGTGTCCCTCTTCTTTCTGCCCTAGCCCCTCTTTGATATGTGCATACTCTCTGTTACTAAAGAACTGATTCTTCCCTTTTTTTTTTGGTGCCAGGAATGCTATTTTCTCTACCACACAGAGTGGAGAAGCAAAACTGTCACGAACATCAAACTACTTGGAAGAGTCTGCAAATCATAGAATAACAATCTTTGCTATGGTATAAGAGGAGAAAACATCTAACTGCTGCACAGCATCTGGCCCATAAACTCTCCAGTCTGAGAAGAATGACTGGAAGATTTTCTCATGAGTACCACTCATCAAACACAAAACGTATCTGTATGTAAAATCATGGTTAAATGTCTTGGAGAACAGAAACAATTCTGCTGACTATACAAGAAATCACTGCAATCTAAGCAGGGGTGGGAAGGATCCTCAGCCACCCTGTACCTGTCTGATAATCAAACAGGTAACCTGCTCTTGCTCCAACCTCATTTAGGACACACCCCTGCAACAATCAGAACATTTTGTTTATGAAAGCTGCCCACAACCAGCCCCAGAACAGGTTGATCTGACCATCAACTGGGAGCAAGAAGGCCTCTACATGTTCAAATGCCAGCTGGCAGCAGTCTTGCCAGAAGAAAGATGATCTGCAGGGTTAATTAGCTGTTAGCAGGACTATCCAGAAGCCCCAGCCAACCAGGACCGCTTTGTGTTTGCATCGCATCTGTTCTCTCTTAAGCAGCACTGGGTACCTCTAGGATTTGCTGGTCCTTGCACCAGCAATTACTCACTTCTCCACATCAAGCCCTTGATCAGCCTCTGAGAGGCCTGCTATCAGGTTGTCACGTCATCACACAACCTGGTCTAGTTGGGGGTGTCCCTGCGACTGCAGGGAGGTCGGACTAGCTGACCTTTGGAGGTCCCTTTCGGGCTGGATGATTCTATGATGCTGCAACGACTTTTTCAAACTCTGTGCTCCACAAGCGAACAAGGAGCTTAACACAAACTGTCTTTCATTGAGCAACTTTGCAAACTAAAGTAAAATCTGTTACTCTGAGCCTGCCCCTCCACAACTAAAAGACCTGCTAGATCACCTACGTGGCAGGTTTCTCAAGACAACAACCTCATCCCCAATATCAGAAGAACTGCAGCAAAATTTTGCCGCTTTTAACGGGTTGTGCCTTAGCGTTTGCCAAGACAGAAGACAAAACTCCCAGCCTGCGGTGCCCAGGTTCCCATCCCTTTGCTGAAGGCGAGCACAGCAGAAGCGGGAGGCAGGGGTCTGCATCTCACCTCCCCCGCACCAGATCACAGCAGGACGAGCGGGCTGGGAGGAGCACATCGTACCGGGCTTAGATAAACAGGGTGGAGGGGGAAAGACAACAGAAGCCGCACTACTGCTTGTCTCCTCCTTTCGCTCTCTTATCTGCGCTCCTACAGCCCGCCCGCTGCCAGACCCTGCCTCCATCCCAGCCCGGTAACAAGTCGGCATCGCCCACAGGCCCGGAGCTCCGCAGGAAAGCACGCAGCGACCCACCTGACGGAGACAAGGCGGAGGGAGAGGAAAAGCAAGCCCAAAGCCCTCTGGAAATAACGCACTTTTCCACGGGCCGCCGGGCGGCTGTACCTCCACAGCGCCGGGGACCCTCGCAGGGCCCGCCCTGCCCTCACGGCACCCACCTGCCGCTCCAGCCGGGACAGCGGGCGGCTTTTCCACCCTCACCCCGAAGGAGGAGGCCCCCGGTGGGCAGGAAACCCTTCCCGTCCAGGACGGGCACCGGCCCTGCCCCCGCAGCCAGCAGGTGTGGAGGTCGCCGGCGTTGGGAAGAGCAGGGGAAGGGGGGGGGAAAGCACTTAAATTTGGGCTGAGAGGGATGGGGAAGGCGTCGCAGCCTGAAGTTTGTGGGGCGGCAGCACCCACTTCTCCCTCCCCCTCACAGGGGCCAAGCCGCCCCCTCGCAGGGACAGACCTCTCCCCTCAGGGGCACCGACCCGCCCCCCTCACACCGATCCGCCGCCCCCGCCTTACCTCCGGGGCGCCCAGGTGCCTTCCTCGCCGGGCGGCCAAGAGAAGGGGGTGACGGCCGCGCACAGCTCCCCAGGCGGCAGCAAAGGCGCTGCCAACCGGCCAACCC
>VXBW01008509.1:9567-33038 GCA_013400375.1 Thinocorus orbignyianus
ATTATTAATGAACTAGATTAACAGAGGGAAAAATATGAAAAAAAGATAATGCAAAAAAATAAAACATTCAAAAATGTTAGTGAAATGTTAAATCAATGTAAATAAACCCCAAAATAGATAAAAAATAATTGACAAATTTGTAGTGTTTGCTTGCTCATGTGATAGCTATTGAAAAAATTAGGAGGTTTATATCAACATTTCTAAGCTTATTTGTATTTGCCATATAATTCTTAATTTTCTGTCATATTTCTCCAATCCTTGCTTATTTTACACTAGTTATATATTATTTCCTTTATCAGAAGTTTGCTACTTTTATGTCCTCTCTTCAAGAGTTAGAGGAAACTTGGTTAATTGGACATGAGAGAAGATAAATGGGAGAGAGATAAGTTTTGTGGTCTTGTTAAAATATTAAGTTCAAATAATGACCCTGAATGTCAGGGTTCAAGGGGTAGTAGTGAATGGGGCTACATCTGCCTAGTGGCCAGTCACCAGTGCTGTTCCTCAGGGCTCTAATTCTAGGGCTAGTTCTGTTCACTGTTTTAACCTTGATCTGGAGCCAGGAGTTGAGAGCACCATTAGCAAGTTTGNAGCATCATGATCATTGCAGGGATTTTGGGTTTAATTCGTTATCTACAGCCTGAACCACTCCATTTTCAGGAGATAGTACCATCTCTGATCTTCCCATCAGGCAGTGCTGNTAAACTGGAAGGTGCTGTTGAGTCTCTCAAGTGACAAGAGGCCTTAGAGAAGGACCTAGATATATTGGAGCATCGGGCAAACCCTACCCCAGGTAAAGGAATGCTGGGCACAAGTATAAATGGGAAGACAGGTAACCGTAGAGCAGCTCTGCATAAAGGGATCTGGGAGTGCTGGTTGACATTAAGGTCAAAATTAGTCAGCAGTATGTCCTGGCAGGCATGAGGGCAAACTGCATCCTGGGGTGCATCAAACACAGCATGGCTAGCCAGTCAAAAGAGGAGATTATCCCACTCTTCAGCTTTGGTGCAGCCTCATCTTGAGTACTGTGTACAGTTTTTGTCTCCTCTCCTCTCCTNTCTACTCTGTACTGCTTTTTTCTTCTTTCCTCTCCTCTCCTCTCCTCTCCTCTCCTCTCCTCTCCTTTTTCCTCATTTGTGAAAGCTGCTGAACTGAAGAAAACCAGAAAGCGGTTTTCTGACTTGGAAGATTCTTGGAAGTTGTTGCACCCTTGGAAACCTTTGCTCCATTTCCCACTGGCAGTGTGTCTCTTCTGGGACTTTAGTGAGCAACCCTTCATGGGTTTGTGACAGTTGTGCTCTGGGTTGGGGCGACTTAGGTCTTGAAAACCTCCAGGCTCAGAAATCCCACCTCCTCTCTGGGCAACCCATTCCAGAGCATCATGATCATTGCAGGGATTTTGGGTTTAATTCGTTATCTACAGCCTGAACCACTCCATTTTCAGGAGATAGTACCATCTCTGATCTTCCCATCAGGCAGTGCTGGGAAACTGTAGAGACCCAGACTACAGACTAGTGCCTCAAACACTTCCAGAAGTGTTGACAGAACCAAACAAGTTGCAGTCAGAAAAGAAGGCCCAATGGACACAAGACAGTGCTTTTCTGAACCAGCTTCCTTACCTGGGTACCCTTGCTGGGTAACTATCACACAAGACTGCAAAGTAGCCACCTCCATTCCCAGTCCTAACCCCAACCAATTTTCAGAACTTTCTAGAACAAAGAACTGTGCATGGCACTTAATTAAAATGAAGATTAAGAATGCAGACAGGGGGATGAAACTGGCTGTCTATATAAACAAAGAAGAGGCCCCATCCAGTGGTGCTCTCAGAATCTGGACTTCCTTAAATTGCCTGGACCAACGACTGGTGATTCTTTTTTATCTCTCTCTTACAAGAGCATGATAGATTAAATGGCTGAGGAAGACCGAAAATGATATTCCCGCTTAGAAAATGGTATACACAGAAACGGATAAAAGGCGTGAACCTAGTGATGCAGATTCCATTCCCAAAGGCTAGACTGATATATGTCACCACAGATAGCTGGATGGAGAGGGCCAGTGTGCTGCGGTAGCGACAGACACGTTTGACCTGTTGGAGCCCTGGGAAGACATGGCCGAGGCCTTGGTGACTGGTGTGAAAAACTCATGCCGAGTAGAAGGCAAGAGATGGGGCAGTGGATGGCTGGACGGAGTGGGCAGTGGCACTGTGGGAGCCCCAGTCGCCTTTGCTGCGGCCACTAGGGCTGGGGCTGCTGGGGCAAGCACCACCACGGTCGAGGCTGGCCCCCTGCGATGTCCCTGAGTGATGGGTGCTGATGTCACCGAGAGATGGGCTGTGATGTCAGCTAGGGATGCATTGTGACCAGGTGCCCCTCCACCACTTATATACGGGCACCGAGTCCCAGCCAGCCGGCTCGTACCCACATTCCGGCTGAGCGAGTTGGCGAGGCTGGAGTGCTGAGTGAAGCCTTGGTGCTGGTGGTGTGCCTGGGGAGTTGCTCGTTGCAGCTCTCCATAGCTGACCCCAGAGCCACTGACGAAGGATCTTCCCTGGCCCTGCCACGTTCAGGCAGCCAGGGCACCCAGGAGGCGTGCTCGCAGCAGCGGAGGTGAGCTGGGGGGAGAGACCTGCCCCTGGGCAGCTGGGAGGGGGTCCTTCTTGAGGAACCCGGGCATTTTTTCTACCCCTCCTCAGGGCCACCTAACCACTGTGGCCCCTCTTCCTTGTCTAGCGTGACAGCGCCCGTTGCAGCAGCAGCAAGAGGGAGCAGCTCAACATCCCCAGCTCCCCAAAGCCCACTGCGGAGTGTGGAGAGCATGGCCACCCAGGTGGACGACTGCTGTCCCATCTGCCTGGACAGCTCGCAGGAGCCCAGCCAGGTGATACCATGCCTCCACCGCTTCTGCTACCCGTGCATCCGGCGGTGGGCGCAGATCAGGCCCAAGTGCCCCCTCTGCAAGAGGAGGATCTCCTCCATCGTGCACGCGGTGCAGGCAGACGACAACTTTCAGGAGGACGTCGTCACACCACCTGCGGCGTCATCAGTCGCCCGCCGCCAGGCAGGAAGGTCTCCTGGCCGTGCAGCTGCCCCGAGCCCGGCAGCAAGACATCAAGAGGCTGCAGGGACGGTGCCAGGGGCTCCTCTGGGTGGTCTCGAGCCCGAGGCCTGGGCGTGGCTTTTCTGGGTCTACCCTGGTCTCCTCTGGCCCATCGGGACCTGGATGCGCCGGGAGCTGCAAGCGATGTTCGGGAGATACCATCCGCAAGTAGAGATGGTGGAGGAGTTTGCCATGCCCCTCCTGATGCTTTTTGGGCTGGACGAAGACATGCTGGTCCAGCTGCTGTGGGTCTTCTTTGGAAATCACACGGCAACGTTCGTCCGCCAGCTGATAGACGTTGCCGTGCAACGGTGCAGCGGGGAGGCCCGACGTCTGCTGGGCCTGCAGGACAGCCGTGCTGCTGAGGAGCGGCAGGAGAGCTCCGCGGCTTCCTCCAGACCCACTGCCTCCCGGGGAGGGTCTCGTAGAGCTGGCCCGACCCGCTCTGACAACCTGGAAGGAGCCAACATGGATGAGCTCCCCAGCACCTCAGCAGCTGCACCTCGTCGGGGTGCCGGCAGCCCTCCCTCTGCCCCCGCTCCTATCCACGGGGATCAAGAGGAGCCCCAGCAGGCCGCGGAACGGCCGTCAACTTCCAGCGGCAGCAGAGAACGCTCCCGTGGGGGGCCACGGCGTCCCCCAAAGAGAAGGACTGGTGGCCCTGAGGACTCTTCTCCAGTCAAGAAGAGGCCCCCCGGCCGGCAGCACTAGAAGAATGCCCCAGGCACTGCCAACACCAGGGCTGGGCCAGCAGCTGGGGCACGGATCGGTCCTCAAGGCCTTCCAGCCCTCTAAGTCTCATCATCAGTTTATAAAAGAAAATAAAGGCCGTAAGACTGTAGAACACATCTTGGTGTCTCTAGCCTTGATCCCCACTTCTATTACATTCTACCCCTTTTCTTGGGGCCATGCTCACCCTTTCCTGAGTAGCCAAAGCCTGGAACAGACTTCCTGGAGAGATGCCAGAAGCCTGTCAATGCCTTAGAAAGAGGCACCTGGACAATGCCCTTAAGAATAGGCCTTAAACTTTTTCTTGGCCCTGGAGTGGTCAGGCAGTTGGACCAGAAGATCTTTGCAGGTCCCTTCCAACTGGAACTGTCCTATCCTATCCTATCCTATCCTATCCTATCCTATCCTATCCTATCCTATCCTATCCTATCCTATCCTGTCCTACCTGATCCTGATCTGTCCTGCCCCATTGTATTGTACTCTGTTGTACTGTATTCTACTCTATTCCAAATTTGTATTAATTCCTGTACGTGGCAGTGCTGTATGAATAGTACTTGGTCTCACACTTGCAGTCATGTGAACAAACTGTGCTGCCTACATCTGCTTGGCAGAACACCTGGGCACAACAGGCCAAACAACGAGAGAGATTGCCCTGACAAGGCAGATTCAGTATGAAACTGAAAATGTTTTTGACAATTGCTAGCAGTTTGTTGTGAGCATTGTATGAGAATCCTGCAGCAGAAAAGTATGTATCCCAAAGAACAAGTTATGGCAATTCCTGAACCTGTTGCTGAGACTATTATGAAAATAGGCAGGGGAAAAACTGCCTTCTGCTAAACAAATTAGAGTCTGGCTCACCAGGAACATGGATTGAAAGATGCATCTGGAAATCACGCTTCATTTAATGCCACTAAGCAAAGTTTAAGAATGCGTTCTCCATTCCAGCTCATGTTTGGTCTCCACTTCTTCGCCCCTGGTTACATGCTGTTTGGTCTGAATCTTCCAGTGAAAAGAGCTTGCATGCACGTGAAAAGCACAAATTATGTTGCTATAGGTTGCCAAAGAGATATTTTTCCACTGAATTCTGTCTCATTTAATTGTTGAAGTAAATTTTCTGAGCTAATTCAACGTTATTGGGGAGAGAAATACAACACTTTCATGGAGACTTCTGATTTTTTTTTAATCTAAAAAAAACCCCAAAGGAAATCTTATAGTATAGTATTGTCTTGCCACAAGTGCAGCTTGTTTACTTTAATTTCCTTATTTTGCAGCATATTCTGTCCATCTCCTCCATAGCTACAGATTGTGTGGGTGGCAGACGCAAGCTGTTGTCCTAGCTTTCGCAGGACAGGTGAAATTATACAATTTAACTTAAGCATAAATTTGTATGTGATAGTGTTGAACAGAAATGGAGTGTTGGAGAAACTCAAAGAAAAAATGTAGCTCTTGTTTTGGATCTAAACTATGCCTGCACATTGCTTCAACCTTAAAACATACATATATAGTATTACCTAAATTTTAGGTGGAAGAAGATTTTAAATTTTATCAATTAAAACTTTTGTACTGATTAAATGATGCATTTAAGCAAGTGGACTTCAGGTCTCATATGGGAAGGATTAAAGCCTAATATGAAAAAAACTCTCTAGGTTGGTTAAGAGCTGTGATCACCATACTTGGTCTGTAAAGCTGTGATAACTAATCCATAGCTGCCTTACAGAACTATTTTAAGCACTAAACCAACAAGATTTGAATAACATTTCATTGACTTTAGTTGCATTATAAAGTTGGTCAGCGATGCATGAAAAATATTGAGGTTTAAGAATTATGTTGGTGTAGACTGTTTGGAAGCAATTGATTCAAAAATTAATTATCCAGGTTAAGTGATGTTTAAGTAACCCTTGGCTATTAAATCTGAAGAGTGACAGTGTAGTTAATACTGGAACATTTTGATATCATAATGTGTGGTTTAACCCCATACAATCTCTCACTTGCATCCCACCAGTGGGAGGAGGGAGAGAAACAGAAGGGGAAAAGTGAGAGAACTTGTGGGCTGAGACTGAGACAGTTTCATAGGCAAAGAAAAAGCTGCACAAGCAAGCAAATCAATTAAAAAAAAAAAAAAAAAAGAAAAAAAAAAAAGGAAAAAAAAAAAGGGACAGGCGGGGGGGGGGGAAGGGGGGAGAGGAAGGCAGAGATNGAAGCAGGGCTTCATCATGTGTTTCTTGGGAAGACAACTCCAAACATCCTGCCTTCCTCCCTCTGCCCTGCAACTTCTTATTTCTAAGCAGGTTAGAATGTGGCCTGGAATATGCTTTTGGTCAGCTGGAGTCAGCTGTCCTAGCTGTATCCTCTCCCAAATCCCTGAGCACCCTCAGCTTGCTTGCTGATGGGACAGTGTGAGAAACAGAAAAGGTCATGATGCTGTGGAAGCACTGCTCAGCAATAGCTAAAGCACAGGTGCTTATCAGCATTGTTTTGGTCACAAATCCAAAACACAGCACCATAAGACCTACAATGAAGAAAATCACCTCTAGTCCAGCGAAAACCAGTACACATGCTTGTTGCCATATAAGAAGCATATTGTTCAGAATCTGGGGACTGGTTACTGGTGAACATTATTGTAGCTAACAGATACAAAATAACTGGATTTATTTAAGTCTTCTAGTTTAAGTGCCTCTGAGGAGGGACTTTCTTTTGATGTTTGCTAGTTCTATGTGCAATAACAAACTATAGAATACTTGCACTGCCTCAGGTTTGTATCACGCTATCTGTAGATGTTTTTGCCAAAAGTTAAAAATAAAATATTTTCTAAAACAAATGCAGCCATACATACGGATGTCATAGACCACAGTAATTTCACATCTTTAATCATCCCAGATACATCATTTTAGGAGGCAGCTATCAAATGGTGACCACACACAAACTTTTATATCAAGAGAATTATCTTCTGTATGCTCAGTATTAGTCTGCTGTACTGTAGGAACAGGAACAGTACTATAGTGAAGCATGAGAGTGTCTGAAGGGAGCCTACAGGAGAGCTGGAGAGGGACAGGAGATGTAGAGGTAGGATAAGGGGTAACAGTTTTAAATTGGAAGAGAGATTATTAAGATTAGATATTAGGAAGAAATTCTTTACCATGAGAGTGGTGAGGCACTGAAACAGGTTGCCCAGAGAAGTTGTGGATGCCCCATACCTGGAAGTGTTCAAGGCCAGGCTGGATGGGGCTTTGGGCAACCTGGTCTAGTGGGAGTTGTCCCAGCCCATGGCAGGGAATTTGGAACTCAATGATCTTTAAGGTCCATTCCAGCTCTAACCATTCTATAATTCTATGTGCATTAATACAGAAGGGAGACTTTAAATAAATTCCAGTTCTCTGCTAACAATAACAGAATTGGTAGTAAGAAAAGAAGAGTATTCTTATTTTCTTGTCCTACGAAAAATGTATTTTACATTGACAGATTATACCCATATTTTTTCTGAATGTTCATTAAAATAGTTCGGTAGAGGTTAAAATAGCAAATTATATTTAACTAGATATAATGCAACAATATTTCTAGAATTTTTTTGTCCCTCTGTACTCGTGAGCAGGAAAGCTGACACTACCAAAGGCCCTGGCTTTATCATACCATATGTGGGAGACACAATGCCACATATATGCAGAGAACACTGAAGAAAAAGCAAAACAGTCATTACATGAGGGCACTACACACTTCCTTTAGAAGATGACATTCCAGTATTTCTAAATAAAAAAATGTGCATTCAGATTACTATAATCCTAATAGAAAATATCAATATTTTCAATAATAATAAAGTATTTTCCAATAATTTTAGATTTTCACACATAATTTTTGAAGAGAAAACTTTTGATGGAAAATGAATTCCTCAGATGCATCTATGCTCTGGAAAGATTGATTACTCAAAATATATCAGTATTTAAAAATCCATAATTCCTCACAATATATCTATTTATTTTGAAAAAGAAATTATTTTAAATAATTAAAATTTTACTTAGTATTGAAGATGTTGTTATTGTTATTGAAATAAGCATTTCAGAGATTAAATTAAAACAGGTAGTTGCTGGAGGCCTTTATTTCAGATCCTAAAGTCCAGTAAATGAAATAAATATCCATTAATGATCAAAGAAACACAGGTAAATCTTTTGTTTTGACAAATCCCTGTGTTTTTTTTTCAAAATGGTTAATTTTTGTTCATACATAGTAAGTGGAGGTTCAAGATTTTTAAGAGAGCATAATTTACGAGGTATTTTCCCCTCATATCATCATATCTTCAGTAAAGTATACGGAACTGATAGAAGGAAAATAGAACCAGTCCCATGTGGTCTTTGTTTAGGGTCTTCCCTATACATTACAGGTAACAAGAAGTCCGCCCTTACCAGGCAATAATCAACTTTACCCTTCATTACTTTACTGTCAGTTCTTGCTCTCTTCTAACTGCAAGACCCGCCCTTTCTCTGGCTCATAACTGGAATGAAAACTGTCTTATTAATGTTTTTCCCTTTCCTTTGGGCCAGGTGCTGGCATACTGACACAAGCGGACCTATAATTGTATGAATAGGATTACTCCTGCAGTACACTAATAGTTAGCATGAAGAAAAGTGCCTAGATGTGAAGCTTTCTGGGTAGTAACAGCCACCACTCTCTGACTTCAACTATGCATTCCCCTCCTGCCCATTTCCCACCCCAATGTACTTTTTAATGCCTGTTTAAAAGGCATTTTTAACCTTAAACTTGGACAAGCATATGCAGCTTCTAGTTCCTCCCAAGAGAATTGTAGATTCAGAACTAGAGGAGTTTGGATTCAGTTTCCCTGATCTTCTACCAGATTTATAGCTTGTTTTTATAGGTTGTTGTAGGAATTTCACAATTAACCCTTTCACAGTTAACGCTTTATTGGTCAAATAAAGATTGTCTTAAAACAGTGTCAGCAGTACATTATCTTAAGATTTCATTATTCAGACTTCTGCTGAAGTACCAGTGTGCCAACAGCTACTAAATACAGCTGCTTAGTGATCTCAGTGCTAAAGTCTAGACATAAAACTAAGAAACATGTTTAAAGTTCTTTTAACATCATCCAAAACAACACAATTTAGTTCATTACAGAGTGCTATAAGCCAAAATCTTACATTATGCAACTTTGCCCCGAACAGGTGCTTCAGTAATAATTCAAAGATTTTTTTTTTTTTTTTTTCTCTCCTTAAATTCAGTGAAGCCAGTTTTCCACCTCTAAGTGATGCCTAGATTCCTGTGAGTATATTAGCCAACAAAGAAAAGAAAAGCAATTATATGAATGAATGTTTTTCTGGGGAAAAAAGCCACTGAACTTCCCAAGTGATTTCAACATGCTGTGAAACTCAGGATCTCCTTAAACATCAGGTGAACGGTGAATGTGGAGAACATCTGCTTAAGCATAGAGTGATTTGTGAATGAAATATTGCCTTTATGCACGGCTGTCCCCACCCCCATTTTCCTTTTTTCACCCTGGTTTGAGACTGGCACAAACATTACTTTTGAATGAAGCAGACATTCCTTAGGATGTACTGCCAAAAATAATGGAAAGCTTGATACAATGGAATGGTATAAAATGGTACCTGAAATGCTTAGAAAACCATAAAACTTAATGTTGCACAGCTCTCATAGTCAGTGCCAGCTGCTGCAGCTGCTAAGATGTCCTTGAGGAATCTGAGGATTTTTTTTCCTTTTTCTGTGGAGTCACCCAGACATCTGTCTTTAGGAAACTTTGTTTATAGTATCAACAGTTACAGCCTATGAAATGAGCCAGAAAAAGGCTTCTGTGCGCACACAAAGGAATGAAAAAATGACAAAGTGTTCCTAACAAATTCTCTCACAAGAATTACTTGTTGAATAAAGGAAGCATTTTAAACGTTCTTCAGTAACTCTTCCAAATATCATTTGTAACTGGGACTTGTTGCAAGCCACAATACTGCACAACAGAAAGCAGAAAAGAACTACAAGCCACACCGTGGAAGAGGGTTCTGAAACACCACACCATAGGTACAGCCTTAAAGAGTTTCCTGACCACCATTAGTCAGACCCTGCTAAAGCTGCATAGCAGAGACTTACTCCATAGCATTCCTTCCTCCTGGCCTCACCATCAAAGAGAGACAAGAAACCACAGATCAGCTGGATCATGAACTTGAGAGAGCAAATGTCTCCTGATCCCATAATCAGTTATTTGTATACTGACTTGGAAATAATCCTGTAGCTGATTTAATGCAGAGTCAGAAAGCATGATGGAAAAACAGGTTTCCTTCATACTGCTGTGGGGAAGATAGCTTGGAGGGTCATAGCTAGAGATTTTTGCTCCGGTTTTCTGGGCTAGCTGCTTAAATAAGAGGAGGAGGATAAATCCCAGGAGGATTGTGCTGAATACTGCTGAAAGTAATTCAGTAATTCAGGAAAGGCTCACCTTTTCCTCACCCTTTATTGCAATTTTGCTTCAGTAGTCCCAAGACATAGGAATTTGATCTTTATAATCTTAAAAATAGCATTTGATGTTAATCAGTGAAACATTTATAATTCCTCTGAAAAAGATGCTATCATTAATGTAGACTCTCTGTGCCTTTGATACTGTGGATCCACTCAGTATATTGTCAGATATTCAGTGCAGTAGAAACAGCATTGCAGAAAGAGTCCTTCTATAGACAGTTTCTTCTCTTTCTTCTTGTAGAGGTCTTCTACAGGAAGCTGATAATAGCCTCAGGATCACAGGCCCTGGTTCTCGTGGTGGACTTCAACCACCCTGATATTTGCTGGAAAGGCAATGCACTAGGCATGCAGAAGCCTGAAAGTTTCTCCAAAGCATTGATAATGACTTTTTTGACACAGGTGGTGGAGGAGCCAACGAGGAGAGGTGTGCTGCTGGACCTTGTACTAACAAAGAAAGAGGGTCTGGTTGGGGATGTTAAGGCTGGGGGTAGCCTTCGCTGTGGTGACCATGAGAAGGTGGAGCTCAAATTGCTGCATGGAAGAAGCAGCCCAAAAAAGCAGAATTACAACCCTGGACTTTGGCCTCCTCAAAGGCCTACTTGGAGGAATCTCATGGGCTAAGGGTCTGGCAGAAAGCGGAGTGAAAGAGAGATGGTTAGTGTTCAAGTACCACTTCCTCTGTGCTCAAGAGCAGTGTAAGTGAGTAATTTACTCACTGTAAGTGAGTAAGAAATCAAGCAGAGAAGACAGAAGACATGCATGGATGAACAAGAAGCTTCTGGAGAAATCTAAATGGAAGAGAGAACTTTCCATAATGTGGAAAAAGTGACTGGCCACTTGAGAGAAATATAGGAACGTTGTCCAAGTATGCAGGGATGCAACAAGAAAGGCTGAGGCCCACTTAGAATTAAAAGTGGTGAGAAATGTCAAGGACAACAAGAAGGACTTCTTCAAATACATCAGTAGCGAAAGAAAGACTAGGGAAAATGGGGGCCTGCTGCTGAATGAGGTGGGTGCTCTGGAGACAGAAGATGCAGAGAAGGAGGAGTTACTGAATGCCTTCTTTGCTTCAGTCTTTACTGCAAGGCCAGCGCTCAGGAATCCCAGACAAGCGATTGCACCTTCCCAGGGGCAAGAAGGAGGACTGAGGAAACTACAGGCCAGTTAGCCTCACCTCCATCCCTGGAAAGCTCATCCTGGATGTAATCTCTAATCATGCGTCAGAAGAGAAGGTTATGGGGAATGGTCAACATGGATTCACCAAGGCAAAATCATGTTTAACCGATCTGATAACCTTCTATGGTGGCATAGCTGGCTGGGTAGATGAAGGGAGAGCAGAGGATGTTGCCTACCTTGACTTCAGTGAGTCTTTTGACATTGTTTCCCATTACATCCTCATAAGTAAAATATGGAAGTGTGGCTAAGATGAGTGAGGTGGATTGAGAAGTGGCTAAGTGGCAGAACTCAGAGAGTTGTGATCAGTGGTGCAGAGTCTAATTTGACGTCAATAGCTGGTGGTGTTCCCCAAGGGCTGGTACTGGGTCCAGTCTTGTTCAATGTATTCATCAATGACTCAAATGAGGGGACAGCAAGTTTGCTGATAACACAAAACTGAGAGGAGTGGCTGACACACCAGAAGGCTGTGCCACCATACAGAGAGACCTGGACAGGCTAGACAGTTGGTTGGTGAGGAACCTAATGAAGGTCAACAAGAGCAGGTGTAGGGTCCTGCATCTAGGAAGGAATAACTCCCTACACCAGTACAAGCTATAGGGGCTGACCTGCTAGAAATGAGCTCTGCAGAGAGGGACATGGGAGGCAGACAACAAATTGACGATGAGGCAGCAACGTGCCCTTTGGGCCAAGAAGGCCAATGGGGTGCATTAAAAAGAGTGAGGCCAAGAGGCCAAGGGAGATCACCCTCCCCCTTTGCTCTGCCCTGGTGAGGCCACATCTGGAGTACTGTGTCTAGTTCTGGACTCCCCAGTTCAAGAAAGACAAGGAACTACTGGACAAAGTCCAGCAGAGGGTTACAAAGACACTCAGGGTAATGGAAGACCTCTACTATGATCAAAGGTAAAATACCTGGGTCTGTTTAGCCTATAGAAGACTGAGATGGAATCTCATCAATGCTTATAAATGTTTAAAGGGTGGGTGTCAAGAGGATGGGACCAAACTCTCTTCAGTGGTGCCCAGTGACAGGACAAGGGATAGCAGGCACAAACACAAGAAATTCCATCTCAACATGAAGAAAAACTGCTTTACTTTGAGGGTGGCAGATCACTGGAACAAGCTCCCCAGAGAGGTGGTGGAGTCTCCTTCTATGGAGATGTCAAAACCCCACCTGGATGCATTCCTGTCCAGCCTGCTCTAGGTGAAGCTGTTTTGGCAGGGGCATTGGACTGGATAATCTCAGAAGGTCCCTTCCTGCCCTTACCATTTTGTGATTCTGTTATTCTGAGAAAAGCTTTGCAGTACTTTTGACTATCTTACTTGAAACTGAAGATTCAGACTTGCAAAGAGTTTCAAGATGACTTACCTGGGACTGAAACAGGGAATTGTTACCCCTGCCTTGTCAAAGAAAGAATGGATAATCAGGATCAGATGCAAAACCAGGGAAAGACACATTTGGGAAAACCAGAAGAGAGAGAAAGCAAATAATTATCTCTCTGAATGTACTGTGACAGATGATTTCCCCAAAATTAAGTCACATGGAGGTCTCTGGATCCTAAATTAATTTTGGGAATACAATAAATTAATGAAGGGTTCATGTGGTGTCTTTTCTCCCACTGTAATAACATTTGCATGCAGTTTATAATCTTTGGTCCAAACAGAGAAGTCATCAGCACTGACTTTTTTGTATACTTACGGCAAGGAAAGATGCAGAGTGGATTTATAAGAGATTATTAAATTTACAGTACCACCCTCCTGGCACTAAGCCGTGTTTCCAACCTCAAGGATATACATAGTATATTAAATTGCTCTTTCAAGAGATGATGAAAAATTTGACAAATCAAATTTATCAGTACGTAACTCTAAAACAAAAACTTGCTATATTTGTAATAATGCCTTCAATGATGATAGGAAAAATAGTTCATGAACTCAAAGTAAACTTGTGGAATTCTTGAATCCTGTAGCTCAGAAAATTAGTAATTCTTCAGGTCTGGTCATATCAAACATCACTTCTGAGAAATGATCTCCATTCCCAGGAGCATTTGAAACCTTGAGAGATTGCTTCATTTTGCAAATATAATGTTGAGAAATAATTTACATTTTATAAGAATGATATTTTCTAAGAAAAGTCTTACTAGCTTTTGAAACTGTCTGGAAAACTAAAATAAGTTCCAGCAATGTTATTGGGCATGGAGCATTTATCTTTATTATTACTTTCTAAGAAGTTATAGCTGTTTATCCGTAAGAGCAATTTGCAAAACTTGTATGCTTTTTAAATATTTTGTGTGTGGTCTATACACTGACATCTTTATATAATTCACTATCTAACTTGCTTGAAAGTGGTGCTGTGCTAATTTTTTTTTACTACTGAACAAAGGGAAAGTATATATCTCTCTCTATATATAGATATATATGTAAATATGAAATAATTATCCAGATTTTTCAGGGAAGTTGTTTTGCAAAACTACCCAAGTAATTTTACACATAAAATGACACATCTTGTGGCATAGTAGAGTAGTCAGCTTTTAACATACATACTTCCTTCTCTTACAGATCTGAGAAAATAGCATCTGTAATTTTGAAGGGATGTTTAAATGTGTACTTTGAGCATTCACTCGCTCAGTAATACTGTGCTATATGTCATTTGCAAGTGAAGTCCAAACCTGGGCTAGAGTGTGATAAGCTGGTGTGTGGGCATATAACATATGCCTGTTATCTCTGAGAAAATAATTGAATTCCAAGGCACCAAATGACAAACACTTGTTGACAATTTTTCTACTATTCAAAACAAACAAAAGAAACACACTATTAATATCCATACACTGTAGTGACACTAGTGACTTCTGGTAATTATAGCACTCCCATAACTTCTTTTTGTAGTAAAGACAGTCCGTACCTCAGCTATGTAGCCTAGGCCCAAACATACATTTGAATGCACTATCACAGAGCTGTACTCGTAGAGCCATGTCTAGCTCTAGTTTAGAACATAGTATGGTCAGATTTTGAAAGTGCCTTTTTCCTGTGTTCTAAAATAAAATAAATTAAAAGATACACATTTGCGAGCATGCGATGAGCTACACATAAAACACTACACAGCTGTCATCTGCAATTTTTTATGAAAGCACTTGATAGTTTTTCTCTGTAGCTGGTTTTCCTGTTTTATGCCCACAAAAAATTCTCAAGGGTGTAAGATAACAAGTTTCTAGACCTGTAAATAGTTTTAAAAGTTGTAATTTAAATCAGTCAAGATAATAGAAATGTTTCACATCTCACAACTTCGCAGAGGTGGAACAGGAAATTGCACCATCAGAAAGAGAAGATTGCCAGGTCCCTTTCAGACACATACGTAGTTGCTTCTAAACATAGATGAGTATTGATAGACATTAAGTAACTCATCCATAAAATGAACAAATTATTTGGCATTTCTTTAAAAGAGATGTCGTGGTTCTGACTAATCAGAAAAGACAGATGATGCCCCACCCCTCCCCCCTTTAAGAAAAAAACAGGAGAGAAAGAGATTTAGGAGTTTAGAATGAACTAAACTACTTTGATGAAGCATTAATACTAAAATTAAAGTAAGAAGAAAATAATGAATTAGATACAGTATATATAAAACTGTATCAAGCTCCCAGGATGATACTCACATCACCAGCAGGCATCAGGAAAAGTCTCAAATTGGACTCAGTGATCAACAGGAGCTGGATTCCAGATCTGGAGTCAGGAATGCTTGGATCAGGGTCAAAGGCAGACAAACAGGCAGGGTCCTCCTTGGATGACGGCCATCGAAGAAAAAGAGTTGACCCTTTGATCCTTCAACTTTCATACCGAGTATGATGCAGATGGGATGGAATTGGTGCATTTTGCGTCACCTGTCCTGACTGCTTCTCCCTGCAGGTGTGACCCCTCAATGCTTTTCCACTTCCAACCCTCCAATGGGGCAAAAAATGAAATTACCTGACCTCGGTTATTATAGCAATAAGTATAAGCAAGGGCCTGTCTGCATACCATTCCCTGGTATAATCAGGTCTTATCACTGTGAGATGCAACAGTTTTCTGAACAATGTGCTGTTAATTTCAGAGTTTAGTTAGTTAGAAGAGGCCCAGCTAAAAAGGTAAAATTGTAAAACAGAAAATTAGTTTGTTTTACCTCAAACCAGGACAAGAGGTCTTACACTTTTCTATAAGCCTGAACTCATGGCAACTAAAACACTTTCCATTAACAGGTGGAAGAAAGGAAAGAAAAGGACCAATATGTTTAATAAACTATGTAGAGTATTTCTGAACTAGTTTATTTCGTACAAAACTCATCCATAAAGACCTTCATAACAAAGTATGATTTCTTTGCTTGTAAATTACACAACAACTTTAACCACAATCCAATAAATGTGTCATGCGTTTCCCCATTTCCCTCAGAGACATAAATGATGGGAATATAGAAGCTTTTCACTACACCAGCTATGATGGTTGCCTAATCTTATGTGGTCACATGAAAAGAGCACCCCTAAAATTTTTAGGCTACATTAATCTCTGGAGGCGACATTTCACGGGAAACTGCTCTGCAGCTGCAAAACAAGTGCGGCTATTTTTCATATTTCTCTTGTAGAAAACTAAATTACTTAATACCGTAAAGCTCATCTTAATGTATTGCTAAGGCGACTACATAGAATCTGATTTATTATATTGCACCTCAACTGTTAGGTTCTGACACTGTTCTGAACTACAGGAGACTCCTGATATGCCATACCATTCATCCATATTATCCAAGTGGATTTAATCATAATACCAGAATGAAGAATCTCTGATAAAAATCAGCTTTCTGGAGCCAGCAAATACGATATACCCAAAGATATGTCAGGGTGTACTCACTTTGCCTTTATTTTTATTTTTTTTTCACACTGCTCCATCAATTTGCTTGTCCAAAAGACAGTCCCCAAGGAAACAGGCATTACTGGCAAAAGTTGGCTTAAAAACTGTTTGGGGTTTTTTTAATATAAAAATTGCCCACACAAAATCCTTCATATAATGATTTCAGTCATAATGTAAGAGAAAATATCTCCAGTAGAATGGATAAACTTGGTAGTGACAGTGACTTAATTGTTTGTTTTTCCTCTATGAAAAGACAGTTGCCTTGTGAAATATGCAGGTACATCTTAGAGGTGATGGTGATTGTTTGCCATGAATGTATCCTTAGCAAATTCTTCTTAACAGCAATCTTTACCACTGTAAATGCTGGAAGTAGTTGGCGTTATTCATGTTAATGTACAATATAGGGTTCACTTGGAAGAAAACCTGCTATTTACACGAAGTCTGAAAGCACTAATTAAACATTAAATTGTTACACAATATCTGATGACCTGTTAAAATCTGGAAAAAAGGAAAGACCAGTGAGAATTAACTTTCCATAAAGTAAGCATTGCCACACCAGATCAACAGATTTCTTCATTTGCAGTTATGAAGGACTATGCATTTAATTGTCTCCTTTTTCATATTTCCCTTTCCGACATATTGAATTTCTAGTTTACAAGTTCATTAGACCCTCTTTAAACTACTGTACCCAGTTCACTTTAGGTCTACATCACAGTAACAAAAAACCAAGCCTCACTTCTTCTCAAGGAGTCTTTATAGCCCATGCTAAAACTTCATCAAACTTCTGTGTTCCACAGGGTGTCCACTTACACATTCTGCTACAATAAAATAGTGATAATATAATATCAATACTTTTTATTACAGCAAAATATGTAATAGGATCTCTCACAAGAAATGAGTAATAAAACTTAATTTAACCTTATAAAACTTAAAATTACAAGTGTTCCTTTATTCTCCAGAGGCATAGTGGAATTCCACGCTGCACTACACATGCAAAAACTCTGAACCTCTAAGTACTTCAATTTCTAATGTAGCAATTTGGTTTGCACTCCAAGGGCATATTTACATTGTGTGTAGCACAGCATAGAGACCAAGTCTTTTCCGGCTCAGGTGACTTTGTGTACATAGTGCAGTATTTAACCATGGAAACGCAAACACACGTCATGAAAGTGAGCAGTGATGCAATTAAACTGCACCTCATTTTTGAACAGACTTAGTTAGCCCCAGTTCCAGGCTGGAATCACTAAAATGCTGTTAGGGCTGTTAGCCCCATCCACCAAGTTTTAAAAGTATTTTTTACAGATATAAAAAATATGAATTTCTAGCTTTTTGGTACTCATATTTGGTTTCATATTTGAAACCAATTTTCCTCTTCTTATCTTTCAGCCCTCACCAAGCCTGACACACATTGTTTCTGATTCCATTAACTATTTTAAGAACTGTGATAAAAATAATGAGATCGTTGTTGCTAACTTTTTAGCTATTATGCTACTCTATTTGTATCTCTTCCAAAAATTTCTTAAGGCTATCTCTCTGCTATGAATTCACCAGACTACCATTGTCTAGCCATTCTTCATTCAGCTGCCCAACATAATTATTTTTATATATTAACTACTGAAACAGAAATACTATTTCCCAAAAATATGTTGCAGTTTCCATTCCAAAGTTTGTCTCAGAGGGGAAAGCATCATTATTCTGTCGATGAACAGGATGCAGTATTACTGCAGATGGGCTGAACACAGTGAATTTAAACAGGCTCACACTCTTTAGAGCGCTACTCTGGCAATTCTGTTACTCCAACATCATGGAAACACAGGCTGAGCTTGGATTAAGCTAGTTTAGGGTGGAGATGAGCAGGTGGTCACAAAATTTATTTTGACAGGTTATTCTAGAATAGGAAGGAAAAAGATAAGGAGAGGGGTTGTCTGTGCATTGGGAAAGGCATTGTAATTGCCAGGAAGAGGATCCTGCAGTCTTTCAAGCTTGACAGGTTACCGGCTAAATTGTCTTCTAGTAGACTCAACAGTTATCCAGTTCAAGGGCATTTGGAATGAGCAATACAAGCAACAGCAACTGAACAGCTGGTCAAGGTCAGAGAAGGTTTTGTCCATATTGAACCTACGAGAAGGGCGAGAGAGAGTACAGAACCAGCCAAAGAGTTTAAAACTTGGCCTTATCCAAAAACCACAACTATTTGGTACAACCAGCAGAAATTGAATCTTCCACTTCAGAATTAAATTGTTAGCAGAATGTCTTGGTTTTGCTGAAAACAAACAGTAATCTGGCAAAAGTAAATAAAGAAGTATTTCATGGCCCTTAGCCTATCTTTGTGAGCCAATTGATTCTGGCATTCAAATTACTCAGGGAGCTCAGTGATAAAGGAATGGAAGAGCTACCAATTTGCATTTGAAAATATGTTACCACAAGACTACTATTTATTCTTTTAAGGTGTCTCTTCCTCACCCCAAAAGCACTTCTAAAAAAAAAAAATCTCCATTATGCTATTTTGAGGAACAAAAAGGGTTCCCAATATTTTACTACTTTTCTTAAGGGAATTGCTTGATTAAACTCAGTCTAGCTACAGAAATTATATGAAAGTTTTTAACAAATACATATTTCTATTGAGTATATTAAAAATTTAAGAAGGAGATATGTGTGCACATATCAATACATATTTTCAAAATGCATGTTTTCAAAAAGACCAAGAAGTTACTTTATGTTCATAAAAATATCAGTTCATCTTTAGGTCACCTGCCGTGACTTACTCCTGCATAAAGTCCTTTGCGTGTTGGTTTACCTTCCCATATTCTCTTGAAGTTAATACAAAACTGGAAAAGTACAATGCAATAGTGTGCAATTAAAAAATTGAAAGCATTGTGATAAAAATCAGCCCAAGTAAATCTAATATAAAACTAAATTGCCTAGTTAAGACATATGGGAAACATATCAAACTGCACCACGCAGCACTACCTGTTCCTTCTACTATTTTATGGGCAACAAATACCATCACTAATAGTTCTGGAAATCAATATCCCTTGTGATAAAATAGTTGGTAATTGAATAAATAAACCTAGAATTAATGAACTAAATAAACCTGAAGTTGAATTGTATTACATATACATAATAAATAACACTGGGAGTATTCAGTATTGTTTGAAAAAAAAAAATAATCATTCATTGGAGTTTGCTTTCTTCCTAACAAGGAAATGTTGGAATCGTTTTTCAAAACAAGAAAGCAACAAAAATATGCAAGCCTAGGCTCTAATTCTCCTATAAATTCCAAGCTGAATCTCATTTACTTCATCAAAAGTGTCTTACTAGAGAAACGTGGAGAAATATAATCCTTTTTAATGACCATCATAAAGAAAAACAATAAATGAATGCGCATGATATAATAGGTGGGCTGTAGTGACACTCGCAGTCACTGAGTTTGGATACATAGAATCATAGAATGGTTAGAGTTTTCTTATTACTTTTGCACATAATTTGCTGTTGAATATGTAAGGCATGTGCACTAAGGACCATCATAGAATAGATCCTCCAGCAGAGGAACATGAATGACACTAAAATAAACTTCAGAAAATTTTGTAAAGCTGGATACAGACTTTTTATATTATTTTACTTTGTAAATTATTGAAATATGTCTATTTAATGTTTTGTGAAAAACAATAAAGGGTTTTGAACTAGAGGGAGGGGAAGGTATTGAGGGCAGGGGGGAGGGAGAAGGGTCTGGACCTGTGTTTACTGTCTCTAACTGAAAGCAGTAACTCACCTTACATATATTAAAATTATATTATGTGTCCCTATGGGATCTAAAATATCTACCTAATAATGTAGGAAATACTAGGTTATCCTCTAAGGAGCTTCAGATATGAGGATATTCATGGGCGTAGGTAGTGGCTATAATTTTAGAAAGAC
The DNA here is from genome assembly GCA_013400375.1 of Thinocorus orbignyianus. Taxonomy (NCBI): domain Eukaryota; kingdom Metazoa; phylum Chordata; class Aves; order Ciconiiformes; family Thinocoridae; genus Thinocorus; species Thinocorus orbignyianus. The sequence continues at coordinate 29,815 of VXBW01008509.1, forward strand.
ACATAATGTGGGCATCACCTTCATCGTAACTGGTATACTCAAAAACTTTATCTACATTGTGCACTAGAGTTTCAAACTAGCTGACAAATCCGGTAGGCATGAAAAAAAAACATTGTGAAAGTTATCAGAATGGGATTTTGTACCCCACAATTGTCACTCGCTCTCATTTTACATTGTTTCGTAGTGCTGGCTTTGCTGACATTTTCTATTTATAATGTGCAGGTGTTCTGCTTTTATAGACACATCTAAAATTACAGAATCGTAGAATTTCCTAGGTTGAAAGGGACATTTCAGATTACCTAGTCCAATAATCAACCTAACAGTGACAAAAAACATCAATAAACCATATATCTAATTGCTTTGTCTACCCAGCTTTTAAATACCTCCAGGGGTGATAAATCAACTACTTTTCAGAGCAGCCTGTTCCAATGCTTAGTAACTCTTTCAGTGTAAAATTTTTTTCCTAATATCCAAACTAAATGTCCCCTAGTGCAACTTGAGGCCATTTCCTCTTGTCCTGTTACCTGTTATGTAGGAGAGGACACCAAGCCCCACCTCTCTACAACCTTCTTTCAGGTGGTTGTAGACAGCAATGAGGTCTCCCCTCATCCTCTTTTTCTCCAGGCTAAACAACCCCAGTTCCATCAGCTGCTTCTCATAAGACTCTCTAGACCCCTCACCAGCTTCACTGTCCTTCTCTGGATCCGCTCCAGAACATCAATGTCTTTTTTGTAGTGAGGGGCCCAAACTTGGACACAGTACTCAAGGTTGGCCTCATCAGTGCCAAATACAGGGGGACGATCAATTCCCTAGTCCTACTTAGCATGCTTAATACAGGTCAGGATGCTGTTGGCCACCTTGGCCACTGGGGCAAATGCTGGCTCACATTCAGCCATCTGTTGACCAACACCCCTAGGTCCTTTTCTGCCAGACAGCTCTCCAACCACACTTCCCCAAGCTTGTTGCGCTTCATGGAGATGTTGTGACCCAGGTCCAAGACTCAGAACTTGGCCTTTTTCAACCTCATACCAGTGGCCTTGGCCCATCAATCCAGCCTGTCCAGGTGCCTCTGTAGAGCCTTTCTACCCTCATGCACATTGACACTCTCACTTAACTTGGTGTCGCCTGCAAACTTGCTGAGGGTGCACTCAATCCCCTCATCTAGATCATCAACAAAGATGTTAAAGAGGACAGGCCCCAGTACAAAGCCCTGGGGAACACCACTCGTGACCAACCACTAACTGGATTTATCTCCATTCAGCACCACTCTCTGGGCCTGGCCTTCCAGCCAGGTTTTTACCCAGCAAGGAGTACTCCCATCTAAGCCGCAGGCAGCCAGTTACTCCAGGAGAAGGCTGTGGGAAACCACATCAAAGGCCTTACTACAGTCTGGGTGAACAACATCCACAGCCTTTCCCTCATCCACCAAATGGGTCACTTTGTCATAGAAGGAGATCAGTCAAGCAGGACCTGCTTTTTATGAACCCATACGGATTAGCCTCATCACTTGGCTGTNCTGCCTTCATCTGATGAAGGATGGTGATTCTCGTTTTTGTTACTAATATACAGATACTCCTTTTACTGTTTTTAATATCCAAAGCTAGGTTAGGTGGGCCTTTGGTCTTCTAATTTTCTCCCTACACAGCCTTACAACGTCTCTGTATCCTTCCTGAGTGGCCTACCCCTTCTTCCTAAGGCTATAAACTCTCCTTTCTTCCCTGAGTTGCAACAATATTTCTCTGTTCAGCCAGGCTGGTCTTTTTCCCTGATGGCTTGTTTCCTTGGCACATGGGGACAGCCTGCTCCTGTGCCTAGTATTCACTTATAGCTTTCAAATATGCAGAGGCTTATCCACAGTGTTCAAGTCAATAATTTGTTTTAGTTGACCTAGAACATACTTATTGAGAAATCCAAGTACTTTTATGAACAGAAAGATTATCACTGGGAAAAATCTTCCCATCAATACTTCTGCCAGGTCTTGTGAGAATATTTTAGAATAATGCAGTCTTCAAAATGGCATAGAAAGACCATGCCTGTTAGTATAACCCATAGAAACCCACTAAGCACCTCCAAAGCTAGTTACTGTATGAGAATAATGCAACTTAATCTTCTTGAAGGTAGGACTCTGTATTAGCCTGTGAGCATGACAAATTCTAGCTGCGATATTTAAACTGTTCTTCTTACAGATTTGGTTTTAGTATGGGTACTTTGGTTTAGATTAAAATGATAGATGCCATCCTAGTTTGTTTCTGGAAGCCCTGATTGGAGTTTATAACTGTTTACTTGAATTAAAAATGCCAATATGACTCATACATGTCTCTTAGGAGAAAATGTGAACTATCGTTGATATAACAAATGATAAGAACCTTTACTTAGCTCTCTCCAGTGATGAATCCTAAAAATGAAACTTCATTAATTTGTAGGCTAAAGGAAAGGTTTCAAAATCTCAGACTACTTCTTAATAATTAAAAGTATATTTATTGCTTTTTTAAGTGTAAGCCACACTTCGTATTCCATAACAAATTTAATGCTGAAAGAGTATTAATTCAGAAGTAAATAAATTCAGAGTATAAAAGAGTGTAAACTCCTTTTTCTAAGGAAGGACACTTTAAAAAAAATCACTCCTTTGTTTATGGTCAAGAAATACAGAACCACTTGAAGTGCCAGTGTCAAAAAAAAGCAAAGATTGAGGACCTCTGGAAATCAAAGAGCAGTTGGCAGAATTTTTTTTGGAAGTACGAAGATAAATTGTCTGTTTTATTTTTCCATTTCTGAAGGTTCCCTTTCGAGACTATAACACCGTTTATTGTGGCACAAAGGGTTCGGTGTAACATGTAAAATTTGTAATGAACTATATTATTGTTTTGTGATAAGATTTTTGTATCATATTTTCAGTGTTTGGAGTTCTCAGCTTAGAGATTCTTAATAAAATGCGCACAGAATATGATTTCATTGTCCATAAATTCAACAGAATACCCTTGTTTATGACTCAATAGCATATTAAAAATCTTCAGAATTTTGTATGTAGCTCACAGTACCTGACCAAGAAATGGTATAGACCATACATAGCAGTGGCATAGCAGTGGCAGCTAACACTATGGAAATGAGAAGTGAAGTCTACAATTAGTAGTTAGGTTTGTAACCACTACATTGCACTAGTTTTCTAGAGACTGTCATAAAAGCAAAATAATGTGACAGACTTTGGGTCTTAATTCACTTCTAAG